>PVIC010014404.1:0-36622 GCA_004025085.1 Thryonomys swinderianus | reverse complement strand
AAAAAAAAAAAAGAGAAGATACAACTGTCAAGAACTGGAGCCTGACTGGTTCCTGGGGCAACAATTGTTGCTGGTGAATCTTTCATTCCCTTCTCTTTGCCACATGCACACGACCCTCCAACGACACGGTGCTGTCTGCCTTTGATCTCTGTGCTCTGCCTTCTCCTTGAGCCCACACAAGGCCTTCCTCCCGGAAGACCAGTTGTTCCTCCCTCCTCAGCACCAGTTACTGGGGCAATGGCATCTGAACTGAGTTGAATGCTGCCACCAAAAACACACCCACATCCTCACCCCAACACCCATGCATGTGACCTTACACAGTGGGAACGAGCTCTTTGCAAATGAGGAGATCGTTTTAGATTATCTGTGTGGGCTTTAAATCAAATAACAAATGCCCTTAAAAGAGCAAGTTAGAAGGATATTTGAGGCAAACAGAAGACACGGAAAAGATGAGATGGCAATCTTTTGAGATCAGAGGGTGCTGAACTACACCAAGGAATGCCAACACCACCATGAGCTAAAGGAGGCAAAGAATAGGTTCTCTCCCTCAGCCCTCAGAGGAAGCACACTGCTGACAGGTGAGGGAGAATACATCTCTGCTAAGTCAGCCAACATGTCCTAATCTATTCCAGTAGCCCTAAGAATCTATAAATCCTCTTCCCACAAAACAGAAAAATCTGGAAGACTGCTGATTCAGAGGGAAGTGCCTTAAAAATCAGTCAATACGTTTATATAACTTGTGGACAAATTATAGCACACAGGACCAGATCTTTCCATTTCCCATACCTCAGGCTCACTATTACTAGTTTGCCTCCATGTTTGTCTAGGGGCGAGTCTCAAGAAGCCACTGAGAATGAACATTCTTAGAACTCAAATCTGGAGATTCTGATTGAGAGGGGTGGGGGGCTCAGGGATCCACTGTCAGAAACATTCCACGTGAGTCTGAAACAGATTTTTCCTGGTGCTTCTGTAACATAAATGTCAGTAATCTTTCTCTGGGGAAAAGCCAGATAGTAAATGTTTTGGGGTTTTGGGGGCCAAGAGTCTCACAACTATTCAACTCAACCATTGAAGTATAAAAGCAGTTGATAACAAAAGATTGCTGTTGTTTCAGTACAATTTTTTTTTTTTTGAGACAGGGTCTCGCTTTGTAGTTCAGGCTGGCCCTCAGCTCACTATGTAGCCCAGGCAAGCCTCAAACTCAGCAATCCTTCTGCCTCTGCCTCCCGAGTGCTGGGATTACAGGCATGAGCCACCATACCCGGCACTGTGGTATTGATTGCTGGTGGGCGTGAGTCTACACGCCCAGCATTGTATGTGGTTACCAGGATCGAACTCAGGGCCTTGCACTTGCGAGGCAGGTGCTGGAAACACTGAGCTAAATCTCTGGCCCTCAGTACTATTTTATAGATAAATTTTGAGTCTGTATAATTTTCACATGTCATGAAATATTCTTGGATGCCCATGTATCCTCAGGCACTTAATGATGTGCAGCAAAACAGGTGGTGAGCTAGATTTGGCCCATGGGCCATAGTTTGCCAATGCAAGCTTCAACAGGCTGCAGTTTACAAACTGATGCTTTAAATGTTGGAGCAGAGATTTCTTGAGCCAAAGACATACCATGAAGCAGCAGGAAAGAAAAGAACAGAGGACTACCTTATGCCTCTGGATAAACCTCAGGACACTGGGAGTCTTTTCTAAAGCAGCAGCCCATGTGCCATCACATGTATGAAAGGGTGCCACTCTTAGGAAGAGGGCACTTCAAGCTCACTGGTTTAAACAATAAACTGAGGGCCATCATGCCAGAGTAGTGAATGGAAAACTCAGGTACAGATTGCTGTCTGGAGAGGAAAGCCTTCGATTAATATTATTTCACCCCTTTTTCTCCCACTAAAGAATGCAGAATGTAAAAGAGTAAGAAAAAACACAGAAATAGTCTCAAATTCACCCTAATAAGTTCTTCACAAATTTCAGTTTCTCAAATATAATCAGTAATAAAATAAACGACTTCTGGTATCTCTCAATTTGGAACTATGAACATTGACCTAGATTATCAGGAAGCTTACTGGAGATGGACAGTTGACTTCTCCTTCCCTTGACGCCCGTCACTGCCATCCTCTCTCTGTCTCTCTAGCTTCAGTTAGCATAGCTGGGATTTGAAAAACTCTGCTGCCTGGGTTCAAGATACCAGCAAGTCCGTGTAAGACAAGTCCACGACAGAACCAAGATTCAGTAAGATCCCAACGAGCTGGAACTTTGAGCACAAAATAACAAGGTGGAATTTAACTAGGACAGATGTAATTGCATTTACATTTAAAGAGATTCAATTATAAAAGCACAAGTTGGAAGAGAGACCACTTTACCAGCAGACATGTGATGCAGCAGTTCACAGGATAAAGGCCTCAGGGAAGTTTTTAACTGTATCTCAATAAGAGTGACTGAGATGGGGCTGCTAAAGCACTTAATATAATTTTGGCTACATTAATGCAATTACAATGGCCAGATGGATACAAGTCCACTGTGCTTTGTGATAATCAGATGATAGGTAGTTTTTCAGCAGTCTGGACAATCAGTTGTAATAGAAATGTTAAAGTAAAATAGCAGAAGTAGCATTTAGTAATGGGTGTGTAAGCAGAGGAGGACAAGCAGGCTAAGAACGAGCCTGAAAAATAGGTTTTATTAAGAATAGCTGAAGGAACTGGAGTTGTCAACAGTGCTTTGAGGATGTACTTGGAAATAAGAGAAGCTGGAAATATGTTTTGAAAACTACAGAAATCAAAGCACAATGGGCCAATGTCATGAATGTACAAAGTGTGTGTGTTCAGGTACCTGAAAACCAGATGTGAAGGTCACTAGTTCTAATGATGTGTGCATAAACAGAAATACAGGGTGGGGGGACATATAAAGACATACGTATCTAGAGGTGAGGGTGACACAAGCAAAAGCTCGCCCTGCCCATCCGCTTTGTCCACCTGAAAGAGCCCGTTCATCTGAGAAAGAGAAATAGAGCACTGTTGCACTGTGAAGGCATCCAGATTTATTCAATTTAAGTCTCTTCTTCTGACTCTTAGAGGCCTGGTTAATATTTGGATAATGTAACTTCCATTCACTCTGACTTCTGGGTAGGAAAAATGTCATGTGTTTTTTATTGACACATTAAAAAATTAGTTATTTTATTTTTTGAGACAGGGTCTTGCTTTGTTGTTCAGGCTGGACCTGAGCTCACTATGTAGCCCAGGCAAACTTCAAACTCAGCAATACTCCTGCCTCTGCCTCTGCCTCCTGAAAGCTGGGATTACAGGCGTGAGCCACCACACTGGGCACTGTGGTGTGTGGTACTGATTGCTGGTGGGCATGAGTCACCACACCCAGTATCATTGTATGTGGTTACCGGGGATTGAACCAGGGACCTTGCCCTTGCCAGGTAGGTGCCAGAACCACTGAGCTAAATCTCTGGGTCAAATTAGTTTTATTTATTTATTTATTTTTTTGCTTTTTGAGACAGGGTCTCACAAATTAGTTTTATTTTTAAGAGTGAAAATGAAAGAGTTCCCATTCTCCCTCACCCCTACAAATGCACAACTTCTACCATTAGCAACATACTGAAACATTTTCGTTGATATATTGGCCATTGTTACAATTAATGAAATTACACTTAGATGTCATTGCCAACAAAAGCCCACTGTTAGTAACACTGGGGCTCACTCTTGAGTTGTACATCTATGAGTTCTGACACGTTTATAAGGATGTGCATCCTATATAAGTCCTTTACCCTTTCTCCTTTACTCTTTGGAAGGTCAGTATGAGAAGCCCACCTATGGTGAAGAGTGCAGAGCTACATTCTGTTTTCTTTAGAGTATTTACATAAATTGATTAGAATTCTTCCATTTTTTTCCTCTTTAATTACCAAATCATTCAGTTATGGTTGTACAAACTCATGATTATTTTATAATTTTGGCCAAAACCAAATACTATTTTATTCTGATACTCAAATTTCCTAGCTTTAACCATCAGGAGCTATTTTGGGGGGGGCTTAAGCTTCTTTAACATCTCCCATCAATAATTTTTCAAATATTTACTTCTTTATTTTCTCACATAACAAAAATTCCCAGGCCCCTCTTAAGAATTTTCTGTCTTAATCTTCATTGCAAGTATTTTTTGAACCTCTGGTCCTTTAACCAAAGAGTGGCATTAAAAACCAAGACCTGGGCTTTAGGTGTTCTTGCTACTAGTACATTTTACATCTAGATCATCCTGAGCAAAAAACCATGTGTGCATATACATGTGCAAATATGACATCTGGCTTCAGTCAGCTATCTCGTCAACCCCAAATGGCTAGCGCTTCTGTTTCAGCCCAAAACCTATTACTTTTACTGTGAAAATGTTCTGCTGTACTGCCAAGTCCTAATAATTCTTTCCCTTAAACTTTCACAGGGAAGTTTAGTCTGACAAAGAAGATACTCAGAAAGGGCATGAGAACTGTATTTCAATATCTGAGTAGCTAGAACTGGTCATTTAACTCACATGGAAAAGTAATACATTAACCAACCAACCTTGGAAGACAGTTTGGAGTTAATGTAAGAAAAAATATGTAAGAAACAACTTCACTGTAAAAAAGGAGTATGTCTTAAAAAGTAAGAAACTATGGATAACAAGGTTTTCTCAGCAACTGGATCAATGCTGGCTCATCCTGAATGTTGTGAGAGAAATTCCTGAACTGAATCATAGACCAGACTCTATGATAGCTAAGAAACCTATGGTAAGAAGCCAACCTACAATAAGAGCTGCTTTTTGAAAAAGGGTTTTATATACTAAACCCATGTGTTGACAGCCTCTCCAAATCAGCATTTTTAAGAAAAGAGTAAGATTTGGAGACCTGCGCCATTTCCTGCACCCTGCCACACCAGAGCTGTGCTGAGACAGACCAGGCAAGATAAAGGCTGAGGGATATCTCCTTTTGACTAATGTGCTTAGGTTGGTATATTGTCATTGCTGATTTTGATGCTGTTGTTACTCTTTTTATTCCTTCATTTTGAAATAACTATTTTTTCTTATTTTTCTACTTTGCTGGTACTAAATCTGTTCAACTTTCTGGGGTTTTGTCCTTGTTATTGTTTATATCTTTACAGAAAAGGGAATCTAGCTTCCATTTTGGCATTTACCCCTAGGTCCCTCTATTAACCTCTTGTCCCCACACTCTCTCCTGTCTTCTTGTCAGAACCAATACCCAGAAGTAAAAGACTCTCCAGCTGCCCTAATTCTTCTTCTGTATTATTATTAAGAAGGTGTACAAAGTCTCCAGAGGTCTTACAGCATATAGTTGGAACTGTTTTATATAAGTCATTTTAGCCTATGTTACCCTCTGGCATCTATGAGGTTCTTGAGATTTATGTGATCTTTATAAATCCGCCAACCCTATTTCACTCTCCTTCTGTCTCCCTACCTCTCTGATTCCCCAGTGACCTTTTATTGCCAAAGGGTACTGGGGGTACACTTAAGACCTGCAAGCTGTATGCATATTGCTGATTAATTCTAAATTTTGGCATACGGACATAGAGGTAAGTCATGAGTTCAAAGTCTTGAGAATAGAAATTATCAAAACTTTTCATTTCATTTACTGTGTTTAACACCGATATTGGCACTGACTGTATTATGGTAACAAAGATAATGTGATTGTTCTGTTCAAATACCTCCAATGATGTGCCACAACTGAGAACTCTCAAGGGTCATTACAGATTCAAGGAGGACACCCCAGGAAGGTGCCACTTCCAAAGGGCCCCAGATAATAGAAAGAAAGATACTTGCAATAAACATTGCCCTGACATCAGGCAAAGAATTAAACAAATAACATTAGTAACAACAAAGGAGTAGAAATGAGAAAATATTCAAAAAGCCAGACACAAAGATCACCACCACAGGGAAATTGAGAAAAGGGAAATAGGGCACACTGAAACCCAAACACCAAGACTCTCTGAGATGATAACTGAAGCAGATCTAGTAAAATGGAAATCAGAACTCATCTCTGAGATCAAAACAGAGATACTGTCCACAGTGAAGGACATCATTAAAAAAGAAATCAGCGAGGTGATAGAATCCAAGATAGCAGAAGCAATAGAACCTTTTAAACAGCTTCAAGCTGAGCTCCAGGTGATGATGAAGGAGAACGAAAGTTTGCAAAGTAGGATAAATGAAGTAGAGAACCGAATTTCAGACCTAGAGGACATAAATAGTAGCCAATGAACAGGAAAGAAATAATCTATGGAAAATGGCAAGGGACCATGAGAAATCAATCCAACAGCTTCTAGATGACTCAAAGAAAAGTAACATAAGACTGATTAGAGTCACTGAGGAAGCAGGAGACAGTGTAAAAGACATAAAAAATCTATTGTCAGAGATAATGACAGAAAACGTCACTGGAAATGAATTGGAAATACAGATGAGGCCTATAGTACTTCAAAAGGCCGTGACATAAAAATATCTATACCTAGACATATAATTATCAGGGTTCCAGATACACAACAAAAGAATGAAATATTGAAAGCAGTGAGAGAAAGGAAGAAAATCACCTACAAAGGGAAGCCCATTAGGATCACAGCAGACTTTTCAACACAACACTCAATGCAAGTGTTTCAAGCACTGCAGGAAAACAACCCCCAACCTAGACTATTGTATCCTGCAAAACTATCTTTCAGAATAGACGGGGAAATAAGATACTTCCATGACAAAGAACACCTGGAAAACTTTACAAATATGAAACCTGCACTCCAAAGCATTCTAAAGAACATATTGGAAAAAAAAAAACACAGGAAATTCCATACCCACAAAACCCAGCAGAGTGAACTCACTGGGGCAAACAAGAAACTAAATGGAAAAGGGGAAAAGCAAGGAAGAAAAGAACCAAGAACAGGGAAACATGGCAGCTCTAAATCTGTCCATTTCAACCGTAGCCAATAATGTCAATAGACTCAATGGGCCAATTAAGACACAGACTAGCAGATTGGATCAAAAAGCAAGATTCTACAATCTGCTGCATACAGGAAACACCTAATTCAGAAGGAAACCCATAGACTGAAAATAAAGGGATGAAGAACAATCCTGCATGCTACACGAAACTGCAAAAAAGCAGGAGTAGTGATCTTGTTTGCAGATAAAACAGACTTCAAATCCAAACTGATTAAGAGGGATAAAGAAAGTCACTACAATGAACAATCCAGGAGAAAGAAATAACAATCATAAATATCTATGCACTAAACTCTAATGCACCCAACTATATAAAACAAACATTAATGGGCATGAAAAGCCAGATATCCACTAATACAATAGTAGTAGGGGAATTTCAATACTCCACTATCACAAATTATCAGATCAAATGGACAAAGAATCAATAAAGAAATACTTGAGCTAAATCAAACTTTTGAGCAAATGGACTTAATAGATGCCTACAGAATATTTCACCCTACAAAGCCAGAATATACATTCTTCTCAGCTGCTCATGGATCACTCTCCAAAATAGATCACATCCTAGTGCATACAACAGGTTTAAGTAAATGCAAAGGAACTGAAATTATCCCCTGCATACTGTGAGACCATAGTGCCTTGAAACTGGAGCTGAATAGCAAAAGAAATTCCAAGATCCTCACAAACACATGGAAACTGAACAACAATCTGTTGACCAACCAATGGGCCACAGAAGAAATTAAAGAAGAAATTGAACAGTTTCTACAACTAAATGGTAATCCCAATACAACATATAGGAATTTATGGGGCATAATGAAAGCAGTTCTATGAGGGAAATTCATAGCAGTGAATGCCTACACCCGGAAAATAGAGCAAACACAAATAAACAATCTAACAATGAACCTCAAACTGTTAGAAGAAGAGCAAGACAAACCCAAAGCTCATACTAGGGAGGAAATTATAAGGATCGGAGCAGAAATTAATATAATGGAGACAAAGAGAACAATACAAAGAATAAATGAACAGAGTTGATTCTTTGAAAGGATAAATAAAATCGACAGACCCTTAGCCAAACTTATCAAACAAAGGAAGGGAAATGGACAGATTCCTAGACACATATGAACTTCCAAAGCTGAACAAAGAGGATATAAAATGCTAAACAATCTGATATCAATCTGTGAAATTGAAAATGTAATACAAAAACCTACCAACAAAGAAAAGCCCTGGCCCTGATGGCTTCACTGCTGAGTTCTACAACACTTTTAAAGAAGAGTTAATACCACTACTTCTCAATCTTTTCAATGAAATTGAAAGGGAAGCAGTACTCCCCAAATCATTCCTTGAAGGAACCATTACCTTGATTCCAAAGGCAGAGAAAGACTGAACCAAAAAAGAAAACTAAGGGCCAATCTCTCTACTGAACATTGATGCAAAAATCCTCAATAGAATACTGGCAAACAGAATACAGAGAGTTATCAAGAAAATCATATACCCTGATCAAGCTGGATTTATCCCAGGGATGCAAGGCTGGTTTAACATATGTAAATCAATAAATGTAATACACTATATTAACAGACTCAAGGACAAAAACCATATGGTTATCTCAATAAATGAAGAAAAAGCATTTGACCATATCCAACACCCATTCATGATCAAATCCCTACAGAGAATCAGAATACATGGACTCTTTCTCAATCTAATACAAGCTATTTATGAGAAACCAACAGCCAGCATCATACTTAATGGGCAAAAACTGAAAACTTTTATGCTATGATCAGGAATGAGACAAGGATGCCCACTGTCACCACTCTTGTTCAATATAGTGCTAGAAACATAAGTCACAGCAATCAGGCAAGACAAAGAAATAAAAGGAATAAGGATAGGAAAGGAAAAAGTTAAACTGTCATTAATTGCTGATGATATGATTCTCTATATAGAGGATCCTAAAAACTCAACCAAAAGAATGGTAGACTTAATTGCCAAATTTAGTAGTGTTGCTGGATACAGGGTCAATGCTCAAAAATCAACCACTTTTGTCTACACAAACAACAGACTCACTGAAAGAGAAATTGGGGAGTCAATCCCTTTCATAATAGCACCCAGAAAAATGAAATATCTAGGAATCAATCTAACAAAGGAAGTGAAAGACCTCTACTCTGAAAACTAGAGGACTCTGAAAAATGAGATAGAAAAGGATATCAGAATGTGGAAAGATATCTCTTGATCCTAGGTAGGGAGAACCAACATTATCAAAATGGCTATACTCCCACAACTACTATACAGATTCAATGCAATTCCAACTGAAATCCCAACACTATACTTCACAGAGCTAGAGAAAATAATCCAAAAATTCATCTGGAAACACAAGAGACCTACCATAGCAAAAGCAATTCTAAGCAACCAGAACATGGCAGGACGTATTACAATTCCCCAACTTAAAATTCTACTATAAAACCACTGTGATAAAAACTGCATGGTACTGTCAAAGTAATAGACCTGAGGACCAATGGAATAGATTAGAAGACCCAGATACAACTCCAGATACACTAAGCCACTTTATCTTTGACAAAGGAGCCAAACATCCTCAATGGAGGAAAGACAGACTTTTTAACAAATGGTGCTGGAAAAATTGGGCTTTAACCTACCAAAAACTAAAGCTAGGTCTATCTCTTTCACCATGCACAAAATTAAAATCACAATGGATTCGAGACTTATACATTAAAACAATAAATCTGCTGCACAACAGGTTAGATAAAACTCTTGGAGACACTGGCTTAGGCAGAGACTCTATGAACAAAACCTCTATAGCACAAGAAGTAGCAGAAATAATCAACAAATGGGATTTCATCCTACTAAAAAGCTTCTGCACAGCAAAAGAAACCACTGGTAGGGCCGGTAAGCGCAAGGTCCTGAATTTGATCCCTGGAAACCACATACAATGCTGGGCATGGAGACTCATGCCCACCAGCCATCAATACCACATACCACAGTGCCGGGCGGGTGTGGTGGCTCATGCCTGTAATTCCAGCACTCAGAAGGCAGAGACAGGTGGATTGCTGAGTTCCAGGTTTGCCTGGGCTACATAGTGAGCTCAGAGCCAGCCTGAACTACAAAGCGAGAGCCTGTCTCAAAAAAAAAAACCAAAAAAATGCAAACAAAAACAAAAACAAAAACAAAAAAACCGCACTGGTACTGCTAAAATAAAACCAACAACATGGGAAAAAATCTTTATTAGTTGTTTGTCAGACAAAGGGCTACTATCTAGAATATGTAAAGAACTTAAATCAGCCCTCCCAAGTTTAAAGAAACAATTCATAAATGGGCATCTGAAATGAACAGACACTTCTCAGAGGTAGAAGTCAAAGCAGCAAAGCATCTGAAGAAATGTTTAACATCACTGGTCATTCGAGAGATGCAGATGAAAACAACACTGAGATTTCATCTCACTCCACAAAGAATGGCTGCTACTGCAAAATCAACCAGCAATAAATGCTGGTGAGGCTGTGGGGAGAAAGGAAACCTTCTTCACTGTTGGTGGGATTGTAGAGTTGTGCAACCATTGTGGAGATCAGTGTGGAGATTCCTCCGAAAATTAGGACTAGAGGTCCCATTTGACCCTGCTATTCCCCTGCTAGGAACATACTCAAAGGAATTTTAAAAATCATATTGGAAGGACATATGTACACCCTTGTTCATAGCAGCTCAGTTCATCATAGCCTAATCTTGGAAACAACTGAAATGCCCATCAACTGGAGATTGGATAAAGAAGATTTTTTTTTTAACAAAATGGAGTTATTACTCTGCCATAAAGAATAAGTTTCATTCATTTATGTGCAAATGGATACACCTGGAAGACACACTAATAAGTGAAATAAATAGATCACAGATATGCAAATACCATATCTCGTCTTTGGTATGAGAATCCGTAGATATAAATGAGTTCTAGAATGTATGATAATTTTTGTAAAATAGGAAATATCCAAAGGGAATTTGGTGTGGAAACGTAATGAGGGGAGAGAATACATATGATTCATAAGGAAAAAGAAATGGCATGTATATAAGTGGTGGGGGATTGTGGGTGGGTAGGAACGTGGGTAAAAATGCCAATTAACTTGTGTCAATACTGGTACAAATTCCTCAATGTTGTGTGCCATTGTGAGTTGTATATAAAATGTACCAATAAAGAATTCAAAAAAAGAGAAGATAGTGTAAGACTCATTATTATCATACAAAAACATTGCAGTTTTACTAAGTCACCAGTAGTTGTTAAATACAAGAATAAAATTCAGTGAGTAACAGAAGAGGCTTGTTTTTGCTGAATAAGGATGACTGAAGGAGAGGTGGATAGTATATACTTTAATTGCTAAGATTATGGCAAATATTTGAACCACTGGAATAACCTCACGCAGAGAAAAGATTGTGAGCACCATCCTACATCTGCTGTACTCTGCTTGCTAGTTCATCTGACAGGGAGCTTCTGGGATAGCATCCAAGGATTTCAGGCAACTTGGAACACCTTTTTTAGAACTGCTGCCAGGTTCTCTTTTTACCTCATTTCCTCAAAAATTATGCACATGGAACACGTGTGGACATCCCATCTGTACGTGTAGATGCATGTGCATACACACAGTTACACTTCTGCTCTCCTTAAATAAGTGATACAGGACTAGTGGTGCTACCACAATGCAGACATTACCACTCAGAAATCAGCCACAGAACCTCACAACAATTAGAAAAGGCAGCACTTCCTCCTCAGCTCAGCTTTCCATGAGAACAGCTACAGCATCCTGTGGAGGGTAACTGCTCTTGTGACAAGTACTGAGATTCTTGTAAGTTCTACAGAATAAAAACACCAAGAGTTTAAACAAAAAGCATGTATTTCAACTGACTCAATGAGAATGGTTCATTCTTGAATTTTCTTGTTTTCTTTCTAAACAACAAGGCACATTTCATTGTCTCGTTTTTACCTCTTCCTAGGATATTTCTGCTGACAGAGATCACAACTGAGTTCCACTCCCCCTCACTCCAATATCTAAGATCTGTGGTAGAAAGCTAATTTAGGGTTCTCCGTCACAGTGGAGCTCACCATTGAAAATGCCAGGCAAACACCACCAATATGCTGTAAAAAGAAAAAAACAACTTATGAAGGAATCTACTTCTTTAAAATATTATCTGTGTAAAATCTTAATTCTGATACATTTTCCATCAAAGAAAATGGCCATTCTGATTAAAGAGGCAACAGTTTCTTTGCCATATTGTAGCCATAATGATTCAGCAGGTTCCTATTTTCCCATATTAGCAGGATTTCAAGTATATTTGCAAATTTTAAAATCAAAACACCAGGCCGCATGAAATTATGACACAGTTTATTTTTATTAATAAAATTCCATGTACAAGAATCAGAATTTTGTGCAATATGCAGTGATATTATAAAAAAGTGTTGAGAAATTAAAGTAGCTGAATATTATCAACACAAAAAAGGCAAACCAACAAAGTAAAACTTCACTCACTTGAACCAAACTCCTTCATAATTTAGAAAAATACACCAAATGCTGTTAGATTAATAAATCTTTTAAGAGTATAAAATTAGGGCTTGAGATTTAGCTCAGTGGTCCCGGTGCCTGCCTGGCAAGCACAAGTTCCCTGGTTTCATCTGCATACCACTTACAACAATACCAGGCGTGGTGGCTCATGCCCACCAGCAATCAGTACCACATACCAAAAATGGCAGGCTTGGTGGCTCAAGTCTGTAATCCCAGCACTGAGTTTGAGGCTTTCCTGAGCTTCATAGTGAGCTCAGGGCCAGCCTGAACTACAAAGTGAGACCCTGTCTCAAAAAATAAGAAATAAATGAATAAATAACCTTAGACAGTAAGTCATGAGGAAAACTTAATCAATGAAATAGAATTACACATGCTACCAGCTACCAATTCTATAACCAATCTCCATTTCTCTCCTTACCAACAGAATAGATGATTTATTTGGTATAACAGTATTCCAAGATTTTAAACAGTTTACATTTTTCCGGCTATAAAAGTGGCCAAGTGATCATTCCATCCAAAGGGAAATTTAGGGAGAGCTATTCAAATGGGCAAATCCAGCTCTGCACTTTTTGCTCTTTGCCTTATATTTTGCCTCTGCCTGGAAAAAACTACAATATCAGAAGCTGCAGAACACAGCCTAATTCTATCAGAATGACAGTCACCTATGAAGCAGGGTGAAGGAAGAAGTCACAGTGGCTTGGACTTCTTATGGCATCCTGAGCCACTATTTAGTCTGAGTGGTTTTATTTAAGATGTTACAAAAGAGGAAAAAAAGTCTAATTTGTTTAAGCCATTCTTTAGTACATGTGCCAATTTTTACTGCTTGTTGCCAAATAGACTCTGATAAAAATTGTGTCAAGAACCTTGTAACAACTGCAACGTAGACAAACTAATACATTAACCACCACCCATTTTTATCTAGTCTGTAAAGCAGATCTCATAGGGGTACTACTGAACAGTGGTATTGGCTACATTTGAGTAAATATGTGTTCCTAGAAGTAAGCACTTTAAATTTTTAAAATTTTAAATTCTCATTGCATGAACATGCATTATGCATTAGAAAATATTAAGTAAAATTTCAACTAGGGTTTGATTAGGTTTCTTATAAGTCACCTATGCTAAAGTCAGGGGAGATCTTAAGAAGCAAAAATAATCAGTGGGAAGAAACTAGAGTGATGATTCCACAAAAGGGGAAAAATAGCATCTTCTGATGATAGTTTTAATTAAAGATGACATAAAATCCTAAGGATCCATAGTGAGGTTTTCAGTATGTACTTCTGAGTGTCAGAGCATAATTACCAACCTCTGGAAGCACAATTACTATTGATATTTGTCTAATTTTATTTACCCGTACATTGAAAAACATATCTTACATTCAAGGAGGTACTGAGATGGGCAAAACCAAATGGTTGTTATAGATAGAAAACACTGTGGCACAACCCTGGAGTCCCAGCACACTGGGTGGCTGAGGCAGGTGGGTCTCAAATTCAAACCTAGCCTGAGCAATTCAGCAAGACCTTGTCTCAAAATGAAAAGTGAAAAAAAGGTATGGGCATGTAGCTCAGTGTGAAGGCCCTGGTTCAATTCAGTCCCCAGAACAGCAGGATTTTTTTTTTTTTTAAAGAGAGTAAACACTGAAAACTCTACGAAGATGATAATCTATAACTAAGTATGTCCTTGACTTTAATGATAAACAAAATGAGGTCAATGTCTTCAAAGCTTTGAGTATTATCTCAAGGTTGCATTTCTGACTCTGTCGGGAGGAGAGATCAGCATCACTGACCAGGTGAAACAGAGGATGCTTTTACGTTAAACATCGAAGGACTTGCCAAGAGCAGATACTTGCTGACAAGTTCGGCCTGCAGAACCCGGTCAGGTGGGGACACGGGGAAGAAATGGGCAGAGCCAGGCATCGGTGAGCTGTCGGTGGGAAGTGCTCTTTTCAGGCTCTGCGGCAGTGTCACCGGGAGGGGACCAGTATTTAAAGCTCATCAGTGCCCTGACGCACAGTGAGGGCGGAGAGTACAAGATCAAAGCAGATCAGATAAAGTGGAGCCGAAAATGTACCCGCATGAAATCCTCGCAGTGCATCAACAGTCAAAAAGGATCATTCTGCCCAACACATTTATGTAAAGTGTAATTCAGGTGAGTTGGAATGTGAAGGAATATTTTCCATGTATAAGTTTACTTACATTTCTACCAAAGATCTCCTGCCACTTTGTGCTCACGTAAGAAGAGTGAATAAAAGTGAGGTGAAATAGCAGACCACTGGGCAGGAGCGGTTCCTGTCCTTGGAAATGTTTAAGCAGAAATAAGAGCAGAATCCATCCAGGAAAGCGGGAAACAGATTTCCATCGCTAGTCAGAGCAGGCCCCAGCGTCGCCATTCTCAGAAGAATGGACTGAGCCGGCACAGGAAATGCCCGGGACCTTGGCGGCGCACAGGGCCTTTCCTGGACAGGACTGCTGAATCTCAGCCTGTGGGAACCAGCCTTGTTAACAGCGTCTGACTCCTCAGAGAACAGGTCGCACTGAGCTCCCCGGTTCCCTGAAGCGCCTCCTCCCTCCCCCAACAACTTCCCTGCTCTGTGCGGCAGCCTGAGCCCGCTCCACTGACTGGGCTCCTCTGCCCACACTTCTCTGAGTCAGGGGACGGGGTAGCATTGCACACAGCAGCAAGGACAGCCTGAAGGAAGGCCACTGCGGTGGGAGGAGGAGCGAAAGGAAGGGAAGGGTTCAGCGGGACACGATGGATGCGGGCCAGTCCAGGGCACCCGCACAGACAGGTCTGCTGAGGACTGACTACGGGACAGAACAGGCTGAATGAAGTTCAGGAATCAGCTCTCAGAAGGGGTCCTGACCCCCGGAAGCAGGTGAGTACGCAAACTGGCTGATGAGTAGAGAATGAAAAACAGAAGCCAGAGGCATATCTTATGAGCAGGAAGAGGAAAGAAAAGACAGAAAGGAAAGAGGGTGAGGGTACTTGAAAATTCTAAATCTGAAAGCACAGGAAAGAGATTCAAATCGTGCCTTTTTTACCTACCAGACTAATAAAGCTTTTAAACAAAGAAAAACTGATTAGGTCCTCTGAGCTGGCAGGAGTGTAATTGCTGGTGGGGAAGCCAATTTAAACAACTGCTCAAAAGTAATTTGGCAACATACATCAAAACATCCAAAATATGCATACCCTGCAATCAAGACTATCTCTTTTCATGTTCATCATCTGGAAACGTTCAGGGACATACACACAAGGCCTAGCTGCAAGACGGGGAACGTGGGCGGCACAATCGAAGATGACCCCGATGACTCCCGCGTCCTGGTATTTCACACCTTCTTGTAACCTTTTCCCCTTGAGTGCAGAAGAAAACACAGCAAGGTGCTGGGATGGGCACCATGCTCAGACCAGGCTACAGAAGCCTGGCTACAGTCCTGCCAGCATACTGTTAGAGTAAGCACAGGGAACCTTTTAGCACATGAGGAGCGAAGAAAGACTCCTGTTGGCAAGCAAGCTGGCACGCTGGGGAGCCCCTCAGGGCACAGAACTGAACCAGCTCAGTCAACAGCCACCTAGGGACTGAGACCCTCCATACAGCAGCGCTGGAGGAGATGAAATCTACAATAATCAACATGAGCTTAGATGCGACAGTGGTTTTAAATGAGACCCCAGCCCTGGCAAACATCTTAACACTGTGCTTTCAAAGAAGCCCTAAAGCACCGATAAAGTCAATTGAAAGAAAGAAAAAAGTCATCCTAAAGCAGAGGATTTAGTGAAGTCACACTCACATTCCTGATGCACAGAAACTGATGACTATTTTCATCAAACAGACTTTGGAGTAATGTGTTGTAAAATAATAGATAACTAATTTAATTAGCTACAATACTATTAATAATAGCAAATGAATAGAAACATGGAAATAGAAAATGATTACTGCAGTGTCAAATAAAAATGGTATACACATATAATATAATTTTTCCATTAAAATTATGTCCTAGATGAATGAAGATATTAATGAACTCTGTTCATAAAGTTATAACTACAATATACGTTAAAAAGTTAAAACATTGGGCTGGAGATTTAGCTTAGTGGTTCTGGCAACTGCCTTGCAAGCACAAGGTCCTGAGTTCGATCCTGATAACCACATACAACATTGCTGGGCATAGTGACTCACGCCCACCAGCAATCAATACCACATACCACAGTGCTGGGCGTGGCTCACGCCTGTAATCCCAGCACTCAGGAGGCAGAGGCAGGAGGACTGCTGAGTTCGAGGCTTGCCTGGGCTACATAGTGAGCTCAGAGCCAGCCTGAACTACAAAGTGAGACCCTGTCTCAAAAAAAAAAAAAGTTAAAACATAGTGTTATGTAAGCCATTATTTGGAATATGTTTTTATAGATAGACACAAATATATAGGAACAAATAGAATAATAAATATCAAGTTATTAACAGTAGTTATCACCAAAATACTTGTTTATGGACGCTTTTTATTTTCTTCTGGTCATCTATATTTATAAATTATTTAAAAATAATAAAAAATTAGACATAAGAGGGGGAAAAAAGCAATCATCAACACTATTAACTGCCAGGATGTATGTGGGAAGTCTTCTTCAATCTCCCTGTTGATTGCTTTCTATGCCCCAGCATGAAAACTGAGAAGAGCTATTTTATTTGATCTGATAGGAAGAAAGCAAGTGGTTTATCTAATACACTGCAGTGTTACCTCTTTATTTGTAGAGCAAGGGTGATTTGTTTCTACTTGCTAAAGGCACTGGATCATATCCAATGTAAATAAATAGAAAAAGTCATCTAATGTGGCAAAGACATCATATTAGGAGTAGCATAAGGATAGAAATCACTGCATAGATAGCATCTAAAATGTGTACTTGATATATATGAGAAAATGACATTAATTGGGTAAAATTGACAAGTAACAGTTATAAAAATGGGGATCTAAGCAAGGACAGTACAAGACAATTAAATATGCAAGTGTATATATACCGTAGAGGAAGAGAAATCTATTATTTAAGGAGATTTTAATATTGTTTTGGTGAGCTTTGACTTTTTTTGCATGGTTAACTGGCCTATTTCTTGAGAATACAAGTAACTTCAGGGCAGAAACTGTTTCTTCACTTGTTTGCTTTATGAAGAATAACATCCATCTGTAGTTTGGTTTTAATGTCAATTGTATGAAAACAGCAATTAGATTAAGCTGATCATCAAAGAAACCACTGTTCCTCTTTGTTTTGTTGTTACTTTGTTTTGAGACATGGTCTTACTGCGTATTCCAGGCTGGCCACAGACGTGCAGCAATACTCCTCCCATCCTCCCAAGTGTTGGATTACAGGCACATGCTAATATGCCTGGCTGCTATTCATCTTATAGCTCGACCTTTCAAAGGTCTTTGCGGGAAATAGCTCATGAGTATACAACTACCCATTCCCAGTACAAACGTACACTTCAGGAGACCTATAAACTCTTGAGGAGTAAAACATCATAACAGAAGAAGTTAAATAGTTATTCTAATTTCCCAACGTGTCAATTCATTTCCCAGAGAGAAAGCTATGCAGCATGAAACTAAAGTCCCCACATGTAAGAAATAAAAATAGAAAAGTAGCCAAGGTCTTTGCAAACAAATCCACAGATAATTACTGATTCTGTTTGTTTGGATACAGACAAAGCTATGCCTGGGAACAAATCAACAAATAGACGTGTAATTAGCCATTTTGGGTAAGTGAGCTATGGACGGTAAACATGGAAAAGGATAAAGCAGAAATGAAAGAGATTACATTCTCTGTGGTCTCATCTCTATGGCTCCATGAGTAGAGTTCTGAGGAACCTTTTCATTTAAGTCCAGCAAGCATGAAGTGAGAAGCCATGGTATAATCATATGGCACATGCGGCAGCAGAAGGGACTAGATGTGAATCACTAAACATTACGCCGCAAGGCTGTGCTCCTGCAGATGAGTGACACACCTTAGTACAGGTGTAGGGAGAATCTCCCCACCGCACCCCACCCGCACATCCACAGAGAGCTCATAGACAGAGCAGGGAGAGGCAGAGACAGAGAGGAAGCCTCAGCCCCCCAAAAGGAGAAAACAATGCAAAAGAAAGAAATTTGATTTTCTCAATAGAGCCAGCCTTTTTCTTTTTCTTTTTAAAAAGTGCTGTTTGCACTGTTTTAATGGCATGGAATAAAAAACAGCACTATAACTTGTAATTTTGAGATATAAAATGCGAGACGTAAAACAAGAGGTTATAAATCAGCTGGAGACCAATTAAAATACTTAGACTGTCATTCAAAAACATTCCACAGAATGCAATAAAATGCGTGGGTGACTGGTTCTATTTTAATAACTGAAGCCTGCAGGAAGATTTTTTGTCTCCAAACTACTAGCCAAATATATCCAGGACTGACTGGAACATTGAATACAGTTTTACTTTATGTTAAGCTTACTAATAAAATAAAATGCCTCAGAAAACTGTATCTGAAAAGCGTTCCGGTTCACAGGAAGGCTCATTTGAAGTTAAAACCCTTATCTTCATTGTTCTATGATACTGATAACCAGTATTTGTGCAACTAATGTAATAACCAAATTATATTCAACTGTTATTCCCACCATTTGATGATAAATATGAAATCAACTAGTGTTTCTCAACGAGGGAGCACTGGCAATGGAGACGTGAGAATTAGGCATTATGCGGATTATTTGCACACCTCAAATTGATCCTAGACACCTCCAAATGCCTCTGTGGATTGAATGGAACTTGGGGTGATGATAGTAATCATACACTGAAAACAACTAATTTCAATTGCTGTCAACTTTGCATCTTTTAAATGAGAACCATTAATTATTTGCTCTTTGGGAAAACTGACTCTTACCTACACATACAACTGGAAATTACTGTTATCCTTCCAAGTTATAGGATGCTACACAATGATGCATATAGAAAGTTGCAAAGAGCAATTATATTCATTATGCTGAAATCTTGAATCATAAATTGTTTCAGAACTGTATTGGATTTACTCATTTAATTATCATATCTGAACCCTAGATGAAATGCTGACTTTGAGACTAGAATGGTTAATTAGGAATCCTAATGGTTCTTGTTTGCCCACATGGAAGGGTATTAAAAGCTTGACTTGCATGAGTGATCAAAAAAAAAGAACAAAAATAAGGCCTGGGGCTGTAGCTCAGTGGTGACGCTGCTTGCCTGGCAAGTGCAAGGTCCTAAGTTCAATCCCTGGTTCCACCAAAAAAAAAAAAAAAAAAAAAAAAAAAAGACAAAAATAGAGGTTTTCTTTGTTTATGAAGCATACATCATGAATAGAGTAGAAGAATTCGTGTCTTTTTGACCAGTAGGGGACAGTATCTTCCTCTGGTTTCCAGACTTTGACTTCTCCAAAATATTAAAAAAGTCAAGAACATGTAGGTATTGACATTTTACATGGCAAACAGTTTAAACATTACAAGTAGCTTATCACTATGATTTAATAAAATCAAAGCCATTTTAATGCCACTAATGCAAACTGTTCATCCAGCTGAAAAGTTCACATGGGTGTGTGTGTGTGTGATACACTATCTCACCTGACTTTTCTGTTAATCCTCCTTGTTAATCACCACTACAGTCACACTGTGGTGACTCAGGTTGATAGCTCTTCTACTAAAAAAATTCTCCCAGGATATTCATAAGTAACACTATCAAAGTATAAACATTAAATATCACTCCAGCGGCAGAGACTACGTCCATAAAACCTTACATTTGTCAACAGACCAGTTGGTCACCCACTGTGGCAGTTTCAGGTTTGGGGACCCCCAAAGTTATCAGTTCTTATAGTTACCCATGCTTTCCCTACACTCTGGCTTGTGATGCTGTAGTCCTGGGGACAACGGAGAACAAACAGCAGCAATGAGCTTCCTGAGGATGGAGCAGACGCTGCATCACACTCCCAAGCCCCAGTCCGGGGTCCCAGACCCTGGAAGCCAGAGCCATGCAGCTGTAGGGTCCTTGAAGACAAGTCACTGTGGTCTCTGGGATTATGGGAGACCTTGCCTTGACCTAACACCTTCTCTCAAGCAACAGGGAGCATCGTCTGGGCTTAATTTCACTCAACTAAGAGAAGCAGAAGCCCTTGAAAATCAAGAAATGAGCCTAAAAACTAGATGTCATCTTATTTCTGTAAGATTGGTAGTTTTTCCCTTTCTCATTATTTTTTAAATAATTTGTTCATTTGGTTTTGATACTCAAAAGGCACAGACTTAAGAAGCAAAGATAAAATGTTTAGTGTTCCACCCAACAGTGGCCTGGTTTTTCCTCACATGGTCAGATAGACGTGAAAATATGCCTGCTTTTTAACGTTTTAATTCCAACTTTAATTGTCCTCCCTCACCCAAGGACTCCCACTCGCGCCTCTGCCTCTCCCGGCAGCAGTACAGCACACTGGGAGCACTGATCACCCCTAAGCTGCCGCTGCTGACTGCCTCCCACCTTTGATCCTTCACTGTCCTCTTCAAATAGTACTGCGGTGTGCTGGCTGCAAAAAACAAGTGTCCTCCTCAGGGGAAAAATACCATGTCCCAGCTTGGCGAGGCAGGTGGTGTGTATCTAGTCTGGAGCAGAAAGTGGCATTTCTTCCTCTCATGCAAGAAGGAAGACTATTAGTGCATCGGCTAAGAAAGCCACATACAATGAATGCTAAATGCTGCCTTGCAAAGGAAAATTTGGTAAAACTGGAAAAATCAGCTTCCAGAAGGTGGTTAGTCCATCATGTGAATCTAAATCCTTAGCTTTTTCTTGGACCACTTTTCCCCTCTTTCAAATAGAAGACGCAGATGATGGTCAAGATGCTCATAATTCTCTGTGACCTGTGAGACCCATTCCTGGCTTTGGCATAATGCAATCTCATAGGTACGTTTCATAGGTATCACTGGGGCTGAGTGCTCCTCTCACCTCTACACAGAGCAAAGTAAGACTGGAAGGTTTGTGTTGCTTCCTTAAGGGGGTAACAAGAAGTACAAAATGAAATTACTTAGAATTTGGGAAATAAGGAAAAAACACATATATGAACATCAACGTCTCAGCTGTAAAGCCAGGTGTGGTGCTGCAGGCCTATAATCCCACTACTTAGGGGGATAGCAAGTTCAAGGCCAGCCTGAGAAATTTAGCAAGAAACGATTTTTTTTTAAAGGGTTGGGATATAGCTTAGTGAAAGAGAATCCCTGATTCACTCTCTAGTAACTGAAACACACACACACACACACACACACACACACGCAGACACACACCATTTCAACTGTAGGCTCAGAAAAACTATTCTTGAAAGGTTTTCTTCCTCTCTCCCATCACAGCTGGCCAAATGAAGTTTCAGAAATGTGGAGACGAAAAGACAAAAGCCCATAACCAAGAATGGGAGCTGCCCAGGGTCACTGACATAACCTTGCAAATGCAGAGATTCTACCCGATTCTGCCCGGGGCTGCTAAAGAATAAGGCTGCCATCCAACAGAGAAGCACCCTTCACAGCACATGCCGCTGTCACCGGGTCACTTGCAGAGGTGACATCAGGCTGATACCATGTATACACTAAGAATGGCTTCTCATTTTTGCACAGAGTTTTCCCACACTCCAGCGAGGGATCAGATACACTTCGGCTTTGCTGTGGGTGCTGGCACCAATGTGCAAACTGGTTTGCTTTCACTTCTGACATCAAAGGGAGACAACATCAGACTCAGTCAGCACAGCTGGGCATGGTTCCACAGGAAATGCAAGCGCTGTAGCTCCAACAGAATGTCTTCTCTTTACAAGGGTGGCAACGCAGGAAGTGATTCAGTGCAGAAAATCCTGGGCCCTGACACACCAATGGAAAGCCACGGAACCTGTCCCCCACTGCATGTATTGCCTTCGCCTCTTGCCTGTCCCAAGGGCAGGGGATAATTCTGTCTGAGTGCCACACTCAGGTGGGTCCAGCTGCCACTATTGCTGCTAAGCAGAGTTTGCCACGATGCGGTGAATGAACAAGAATCTCTCAAACCCACTGCACTAGCTAAGAACACAGTTCACCAGGCTTTTGAAGAACAGCTCTGAGGTGAAGATGCTTTTTAATTAATCAGGGGCAAAAAACTTATTGAACTCTGTATAGGAAAGCCTTGTACAACACACACAAATGTTACTTTCTAAGTGGGCATTCCATAAATATCTCAAATGGAAAGCCCCCTAAGAAAAAGACAGTGAACCAATATTTACAGCAGAAGAGCACATAATGTATGTGCTAGCTTAGCTTATACATATATTGCTTCTGCTTAATGTGCTTCTGTTTGCACTGAGAAATCACTGAGATATAGAAATATAACTTATGAAAGGTGCCATTGTACAATGTGACGAGACGAAATCACTCTATTTTTAAAATTTTTTTTTTTTTTTTTTTTTTTTTTTTTTTTTTTTGCGGTACCGGGGATTGAACTTGGGCCCTTGTGCGTCCAAGGTTGGTGTGGTACCACTTGAACTAAATCCCCGGCTAATCACTTTTTATAACTATCACGGTGTGGTTACATTTAGTTCAGTAATGTAATAATCACACTAACACTTTTGAAATATATATTGGCCATTTAAAAAATCATCAAATGGAGTTTTACGTCTTTTTTTCCTTAGCAGATGGGCAAGGATCTCCTCAGTTTTGGAGGAGGCAAAGCTCCTCGGCGTTCTCCTTCCTTGAGAGCGTAACTCGGGGAAGAACAGTTACTCTGCTGGCTTCAGACCAGGGACAGGGTGGGAGGGACCCCAGTCAGCTGGAGAACAGACCCGCGCTGTGAGGCGCTTCCACACGGCAGGGGCGTGAGGTGCTCAGCGCTGCGGACCCGGGGCCTGGGGTCAGGCGCTTCCCTTAGAGAACTGGGCGGCAAAACCCCCGATTGCTTTCTCTTCACCACCAGTTCTATTTTATCTCCAATACAGAAACATGTAGAAATACTCTAGGAGACCGCTTATTCTTTAAAATTATATTCTGAGTGATCTGCAACGGAAAGCAGAAAGATTTTTAAGTTGCGAATGTTGCCTCATTTGTTGTGAATCACCTACAAAGCAAGGCGCAGTTATTCAGTAAATAAGAAGGCGGCTTTGAGGTTCAGTGCACCGGTGCTGATGCACAGGACGCACCTCTGACAGGCGCACAGCAGCGCCCCCTCCGCTCCGAGGGTTTGTTTTCAGGTTGTAGCGGTATGCGTAGATGTGTGCGAGCGACGACTACATGGCCAGGAGGGAATTCAGAGAGAAACTTGTTGGGCCTGAAAAATAAACCAGTGGGCGAATGCTATTCTGAAATAGCACTTCCAGTGGGTGGTGCGTTTTCAGGGGGCACAGGCAGCTAGCAGGGTGCCCTGTAGACTCCCCACCCCCCAGAACGGCAGCGCTGCAGCTTTCTGGCACTCAGCAGGGCGAGTGTGCTGTGATCATGAACACAACCTGCTGCTGTGAAACTACAGCGGATATGCAGCAAACTGAGGCGATGCCGTGAAGCCACAAGTTACTGCACTTCTCAATTATGGTTCGAAAAAACACCACCTTCCGAAGCACTTCACGATTACTAGTATTTAACATTAATTTTATGCAGGCACCTTGAAAGAACTCAGGAAAGCCTGCTTACTTCTAAGTTACATTAAAAATGACAGTTATCCTGGTAGATTCAATGTTGATGAGCAAAAATACAAGTTTCTGCTGTCATTTGATGAAACCTCACATTCTGTAGCTAAGTGCTACATACACTTCACTATACGTTTGAAAGACATGACAGAAAATTGGATGTAGAAAACAGGCAATGACCTTATAAGCTGTAATTCTTATAAAAGGTCAGCAAAATTAACCAGATGGATCATGGGGTGAATTCTGCTTGGCAGACTGATTTTGAAGAGCTAAGTTCATGAGCCCCATTATGTGAAAGTTTGCCAAATCCTGTTAGATCTTGAGTGGGGGATCACAATCACAATCTTTTCATCGTTTAGAAATTCGGCTGTACAAGTTAAGTTTGCCTGAAGAAAAGCCAACACACGAAAATCAAGTGTAGACAGGTGGTTGTCTACTTTAAAAGAAGAAGCTTAAAATAGCAAGCACCACCAGTGCAATTAATTATGATTTGACTAAGTTGGTCTGTGTATTATTCCATCTAAATACAGACATTGCTGTTTGATTCTTCGCTCACATAACGCAGGCTTCGGTGCCCTCACCAAGCTCTCACTGCCACAGGCCCTTCAATTACCTATAATTAACTGCCCAGTTTGACATGAGACACATCTATGGGCTTCTTTTGTGCTGCTCCCGAGTGACTTACTGTTTTGCTTGCGCTCACCAACCACTTTCTCCAAAGAGACACTTGGAGCTGGAATTTTTTTGTTCTTTTTTTTGAGACAGGGTCTCACTTTGTAGTTCAGGCTGGCCCTGAGCTCACTATGGTGCCCAGGCAAGCCGCCGGGAACTCAGCAATCCTCCTGTCTCTGCCTCCCGAGTGCTGGGATGACGGGCGTGAGCCACCACGCCTGGCACTGTGGTATGCGGTGTTGATTGTTGGCGGGTGTGTCTCCACACCCAGCATTATATGTGGTTACCGGGGATCGAACTCAGGTCCTTGCGCTTGCGAGGCAGGCGCCGGAACCACTGAGCTAGCCCTCCAGCTGGAATTTTGGCAGCCATCCGAACACCCCACATCCTTCACTGAGGACCCTGTCTCACCTGCTGTATTCCTGCCAAGTTCCGCGCCTCACCTACCCTGAGCACAGCCCCATCCCATTCGCCCTCGGTGGAGCCTTCACAGTCACCTCTCTCGGGTCTGTGCGCGTGCCTCTTAATTATTCCTTCTACCCACGTGTCAAGACCGCTATGTCCTTCCTCCCTCTCTCCTTATCCTCACAGGAGGACGTTAGGTCACTTTTCCTACATCCCAATCAGACAGCATCACCTGAGTACCTCTCTTCACCCAAAAGATAAAAATCAGTAAGTTTTCTAAGTTATGCCCAATCACAGTCAGATCTCTCTATATAGCATGGGAGAATAAGCTAGTATTAGAAAGGAAGTTGGTAACAAAATAAACCCTTTATAGTTAGGAGTTTTGATGTATTTGGTGCATTTCTTGGTATGTAGAAGACTTTTTTCTTACAAATATATCAAAGAGAAAGCTTAAGCTAAGGTATTAAGGTATGGGAACTCTTATCTGAGGCTACAGTAAGTTTACTTAGTATATGTCAACTTCTGTAATAGTCACTAGTGTGAGGACGCTCAGATAATCCTGTAATAACTACAGAGATTCTCTCAATCTCTGCAGATGAAGCTGCCTAGATATTTTTTTGGAAATGTGATGATGCCTATTTAATCCAAAGTGTATTTGGAATTTAGATAGTTTCACAATAATTGCAATTGTACACCAGTTATGCACAAGTTGGAGTCATGTATTCTTTAAGGGACATACAGGTATCACACTGCACATTTCCAGCAAAACCTGTTTAGTTGCAACACCCTGACATATACCCCCTTAGCCATAAACACAGAAACACCCCGTCCTTATTGCAGATGTGACCTATTTCCCCTTAAGGGCTATAAAACACTAGAAGACAGAGACTATTCTACTCCTAGTACTGTGGGTAATACATTTTCATGTGTGTTAAGATGGAAAGAAAGGGGGCCACCATATTGTCTTGGAGATAAATGATACGCTGGACTGAAATGCAAACTTAACGTAGGCTTTTCTGGGCTGCCCACTAAGTCATCAGCAGCCACACGTGGCTGACAATCACTTCAAATGTGCCTGGACCAAACCAATATATGCTGTAAGATAAAAAATATGCCAGATTTTGTGAAATATCTCATTAGTAACTTTTTATACTTATTACATGTTGAAATGATGACATTTCGATACACTGACTTAATATAAAATATATAGCATTAACACTTATTTTCACTTGTTTCTTTTTGCTATTTTTTTTTTTTTTGAGATAGGGTCTCGCTTTGTAGTTCAGGCTGGCTCTGAGCTCACTATGTAGCCCAGGCAAGCCTTGAACTCAGCAATCCTCCTGTCTCTGCCTCCCGAGTGCTGGGATTACAGGCATGAGCCACCACACCCAGCTCTTTTGGCTATTTTTAATGGAGTTATTGGAAATTATAAAATTACATAAAGGCTTGTACTGAATTCCTTCTGGGAAGTGCTGTTCAAATGTTTTTTAAATAAATGGCCAATGTGTTGTTTATGATGTGCCTAGTGTACAAAGTGGTATTATTTGTGCAGTGGAGAACATAGAATCTATGTGGCAGGGTAAGGTGAAGATGAGAGGTAATGAGAATTTGCTAATTCTACTACCTGCTGGTTTAAATTTTGAACAGGTACAGCGAGAAGAAAGTTGTTACACGAAACCAGTTCTGCAGAAACCATCTATGGCATTGTATACAGAAAGCAGAATTAATGGCCCTGCTGAGTATTTTGACAATTCCCACATACCCAACCTGGGCCACGAAGAAAGTGATCTACCTTACAACAGTGCTATTGATCTACTTGAAGCCTGGCATGTTGAATTTTCTTCATTTTACACAGAAAGCCACTTATAAAGACTCTTGAAGTAATGCCTACATATACCTGGACTTCACACTTTCAGAGTTTTACTTTATAGGTACTCAGTTTGATCCCAAAGTAATATCTTTCACAAGAAAATAACAAATTATTATTTTAAAAATTATTATTAATGAACAAAATTCTAAATTCAAATCCAATTCTAAACAGCCAGTGCATTCTACTTTGGTACCGATCCATGCTCCTAATCAAGGGCTATAGTATATCATGATTGGAAATTCATAGATTTTTAAAGTTGCACTTCAACAGAAATAAGAAAATATAGCTATTTTTAAAAACGAGGAACCCCATCATTCCATTCAATGAATTTCTGCCCCAGAGTGAGAAGGGAGAAAAGAATTACTTCCCCTTCAAGCAGTTTTAGTTCTGCAGTCTTTCCTGGGGCTGCAGGGTGGAGGTCTGGTTCCAAGGATGATTGAAGGCATTGTAAACAATAACTTTGTCTCTAGCTCATCTTGTTGACTTCAGAATCTAAATTACCAGCAGAATGGGACTTGATTGTGCCCCGATGGCACAATGCGTTGCATTAAGTCATGATCTCAATTACGTTGGCTTCTGTCATCTTCCTGTCTCTATTCTACATCAACATGATGATGTTTGTGTTTTAGAAAGAGCATTTTGGTTGCTGTGTCACAGCTACACCAAGAAATCAGAACAACAGCTGCTTGCTGACTTGAATTACTGAAATGATGGGAAGGGATAGAAATATGTAAAGGTTTCTTAGAAAAGATACTGTTATAGGTACTTTGTGGAAATCGCTTCAGTTCTCAGGAAGAGGCATATATAGAGCACTCGTGTTCCTCCAACATGGATTAGTGTATTTATATTGCCTTCCCAACATAATTTTCAAAAGGAAAATGTTGCTTTTTAATAAAGAATGTTTTTAAATGTGAAAGTGACCTTTTCCCCCCCAGTAATCTCATGTTGATGACAGAGATTGGGACTTGGTAAGTTTCTAATGCATTTTTTAATTGAATTCTTTATTGGTACAATTTCTATACATCTCAAAATCACATATAACATTGGGAAATTTGTACCAGTATATGCCACAAGTTAATTCTCATTTTTACCCATATCCCTACCCACTCCCCTCTCCTCCCCCCTTTATCTAATGCATTTAAAACTAACATTTTCTCCAGGAACTGCTGGGCTTCTACGGATTCAGAAAGAAAAGAGCAATTTTGGCTTATCTCATATAATTCCAAATTTGACATAGAAGACGTTTCTCCAAATGGTATTACATAAAAGACAGAGGAGAAAATTCAGACACTAGTACTGAAATGCACAGCTATGCCAGTTCACAATTTTCCACTGTATCCACGGGACACCCACAGCTCAGGGCTTGAGTCATTCTGGAACTCTGAGCCCAAAGTTCAACAGGTTTTTGGAGTTAAGTTACATGATTTCAAAAATGGCATCTGACAAGAACATGATTTCACTTTATCCAGCAAATGATATGTATAATATCATTATATATTAAAAGCCCGCAAAACAAATAGTACCATATGGTTTATTCTCTTCCAACAGCAAACTAACAATCTGCAATATTCTAATAAACTGTTGTTAAGTCTAGGAATATTTTTGGCCAGTTTTCTTTTTTACTTGTTATATCTGGTTTGCTAATAGATTTCTTTAGCTTTAGAGTTATAATTAGAAGACAGTTATTACTTCGCATAATCAAATTGTAATTGCTGCTTGGGTGAAATCCAATGAATTGAAGCATCAGTACTTCCAAAAAACATTATCTGGCAAAAAAAGAATAACAAATGCTATGCTCTAATGATCTAAATTATTTAATAATGTTTGCTTTACAGTTTAACTTGTTTTAGAGGCTGGGGAGGAAGTCATATTAGGTGATAGGAGAATTATCAAGGTATTTTAAAGCACCAGTAAATGACAGTTGATAATAATCAATCACCCATAAACACTAATGGAGGTGACAAGGAACAAACATTCACTTACTGAGGTCTGTCATATGTTCAGTGTTCAGAACTGTTGGGTGAATCACTCATCTATGAGATGGGAAATGTCACAGAGGCCTAGTTATAATAGACATGTGTCAGTGTTGCCCATGCCTGTGGCTAGCGCTGCTCCAGTCTCACATAGAATCTCACATAGGAAACCAACAGACCAAGCTACTGGGGCTCACACTCCTCTTATTTCCTGACTTGGTTTTCCAGCCTTCCCAGCAATTCTGGAAGCTACCAATAGTGTTTCAAAATTTTGTTCCTTTCTCCATTAAGTCAGTCATTTCCTACTGTTCAACACCAGGAAGCCCCACTTCTTCCAAAATGTCTCCCAGACTTGTCTCTTTCTCTTCCCCTCAGCGGTGCCCACTCTGGCCCAAACTCCCGAGGCCTTTGCGGTTCTAAGGCAGCAGCTTCCTGTCCGGTCAGCCCATGCCCAACCTTGTCCCCTTTCAACTAGTTCTACACAGAATATAGTGAAAAGTTGCCATTTACTAAATAATTTGATAGTAAACAAATAGGAAAAATGTTTGAGAGTCACATATATATTCTAACCTCCTCATGATCGTTTAATAAAAAGGCAATGTATTTCATCAACTATAGCATATCTATAATGACTAAATTTTTACTGTAGCAATAAAAACAAATTTTAAGTGGAAACTCCAAAGAAGGAAGCTTACATTAGCATTTCCAATAACAGATTATTAATACATCTAAATTACACCTTGTAGTTGGGGATGTTTTCCGCACATTAACAGATTTAAGTCCTAATTAACTTCTCCCACTGCTTAAGAATATAACATTAACACTGACTTGACTCATGTATTTTTATATACATTTGGTAAATTGAGAGTAGGTGGAGAAACGTTCCATGTACTGAACCAACATCAAAAAGGCAGAAAGCATTTTCCTCTCTTCCCTTTTCATTATTTGACCAAGAAGCTACTCTAAGTAGGGAGAAATTAAAGAATAAAGGTATACTTAAAACAGTCTATGGTGATTTCAAGTGGCTAATTACAAGTCTTAACATATATAACAGTCTCATGAAAATTTTAAGTAAAGTAGGTTCTACAGAATTACGAGTTAGTGCTAACCTATCTGACACTGGGGAGTCTAGCTTTGGCTTTGGGAAGAAAAAAGCATCACTCTTCATGTTTCAAATTGCTAACGTCATTTTTCTTATACGTCAACCCAATAACAGATCTGAATTAAAGCACTACCAATTCAGGGTATGGTAAAACACTTCACAATGAAGCCACAGTCAAAAGAACTAATCCTAAATAAATTAACATTACTTTATATGAAAAAAGAGAAAAGCAAAGAATTCTGAGTGGTTAAACCAAAGTAACTGAAAATTGTCATTTAAAGGTGAAGGGAAACAAAGAGGTCTATAATTTTAGAAAGTCTAACAAATTACATAGCAGGACAGAATATGGAATATCTCAGCAAAGGTATTCTGATATAATATAAACAAATCCACAAATTCCAATTAGAAAAAGTGAACAGGTGGAAAAAGATTATTTATTCTTTTTCCAAAAACACTGTTTTCTTAGTTGTCAAAAATCACTTGAACAAAGGCAAGACTTCTTGGCAACAAAATGTGATGCACATATTAAAAATATGCAAGTTGTTCTAGGCCAGGGGCACATCGTGAACAAAAAGGCCTCAAATCTCTGCTGTCCTAGGTGTTACTTTCTCAGCGAGAGAAGCGATGAGCGAGAGACCAAGGGGAGGCTGTGTGCGTCTGTTTTTGTCCTGTCCCATGTCATTCTGTGGTCACAGAGTCCTTTGCTGCACTGCTACTGGATACATTTAAGTGAAAAAAAATGTCAAAAAATCTTTTGATATTTCAGATTAAGTTCTCTTGGCCAATTGTTTTGGGTTTTTTTTGAGACAGGGTCTCACTTTGTAGTTCAGGCTGGCACTCAGCTCACTATGTAGCCCAGGCAAACCTGGAACTCAGCAATCCTCCTGTCTCTGCCTCCCGAGTGCTGGGATGACAGGCGTGAGCCACCACGCCCAGCACTGTGGTATGTGGTATTGATTGCTGGTGGGCATGAGTCACCACGCCCAGCATTGTATGTGGTTACTGGGGACTGAACTCAGGGCTTTGCGCTTGCCAGGCAGGCACTGCTCTTGGCCAATTTTTAAGGGAAATTTGTCTTTGAAAGGTAAATCCAATATAAACCAGGGCTAACCACACATTTTTGCATATTTTAGGTTTTGCAAGCCACCTATGATGGGTGTCATGTATTCATTCTTTTTTAATTCCTTAAAAATATAAAACTATCCTTATTTCATAGACCACACAAAAAGAGAACAGGGGCTGAACTTAACTTACGGCCATAATTTGATAACTCCTGATCAAAAGTACACAAGCTTCTAAGTGCTGCCAGTCTTGCCTCTCATGATTCAGTCTAGGAATTTTTTTGTGCATTCTTCACTAGAGCTATAGTATTTCCAACTACATCAGCTTCTAAGGCAGTTTGGAAGAGCCCAAGCACCTTCTCTACCTCATACAAGCAACAGAAAAAACTCACACAGAAATCCCTTCGAGATAAGGCAGAGACTCCACACACCCTCCACAAACTTCCCATGGTTGTAACATGGTTAAAATCTGATGTCCCCTTACCTTGCTGGAGGGACATCAATATTGGAAGAAACAACTTTTCGTTTTTGCTCAAGGAGACAGATGGAACGAGTGTTTTCTTTCTCGTGGTCAAGGACCCGATTGGCTTTTTTGGTGTCTACCGTCTTCCTATCTTCCTCCATGGCCAAGGGAAACAAGTGATGAGACATTTTCTTACTGGAGTCACGTTTTAAGTCCTCAGCTTGAAATGTAAAGGTCATTTCCCTCTTAACGCTCCCCACCTGTGAAATGAAGCACAGACACTTTCAGCTTTGCTGGACTGTCATGAGGAAAGACAACAATGCTCCCCTTGTCCGTCAGAGTTTGTAGTTTAAATGGGAAAAATGCGTCAGAGAAGCACAATATTTAGCACTACAAAGTGATGTACAATTATGAATACATTTAAGAGTCTAACTCATGCTGTTTTTATCATAAAAATGAATGCAGTATGTGACTAGACAATTCTTCAAAACAGATATACAAAGTCAGTAATTAAAAAGTTCAAAATCATTCATTATTAGGAAAACAAAACAATAACTACAATTAAATACTACTTTATACCCAATGAGAGGGCTTGGAGAAACCTATAAAACAAGACAATCCTGATAAAACAATTGTTGGCCAAGTTGGAGGCTGTATTCATGTAGTACTGGTTGGATTCTAGAATGGATAACAGAGGCAGAAAACAGTTTGGTGTTTCTTCAAAAGGTTGAATACAGAATTATCACGTTTCAATATAGCTCCGAGGTACATAAGAAATTTAGAGACAAAAAAGTACATGAGTGCTCATAGTAGTATTTATGATGGTGAAAGGGTGGAAACAACTAAAACATCCATTAACTGGTGAATGAAGAATACGTGGTAGATCCACATGATGGAATATTATTCAGCCATAAAAAAGAATGAGATGCTGATATATGCTAAAACTGAGTGGATCTTGAAGACAATATGCTAAATGAAAGAAGCCAGACAGAAATGGCCTATCACATAATTCTGTATGAATTTTAAGATGCTAACCCACCAAGACAGAAAGCAGATCAGTGGCTGTCAGGGACTACAGGAAAGAGCAAATGGAGATGGACTGCTTAAATGGAAAAGAAGATTTTCAAGGATGAAAATGTTCTGAGAGTAGAGAGAGTGAAGATGGTTGAACAACATGTGAATATACTAGATGGCCCTCAATTATACATTTTAATATGGTTAAAATGGTAAATTTCAGGTCATACGAACTTTACTGTAGTAACAATAACTGAGGGAAAATAACGAAGTAATACACAATTGACCCAACAAGCAAATTTTGGACAAGAAATGCCTTTCTTTGAAGACTTGAGAATTCTAAATCTTTAAATTTAAAATATTGTTTTCTTTTTTACAAGTTAGAAGATTCAATTAAGGTAACTTAAATATTTCATGCTTATTATCATGCTCAACTGAAGAGCTCTACCGTATAAAGCTGAACTTTATCGATACAATTTGTAACCACACTCTGCAGTTCAGGAAGAACTGCATTTTTATCTTTTATTTACTGTAGTTAATATATCAATAAAACTCCTATAGCCAAATGATAAAAATATCAGGCTAATTATTCTTATCATTTTGAACTAAATGTAATGATTAAGGTATAAGAGCAATATAAATTAAAAATACCGTATCTTCTCTGGCATGAGAAACTGAAGATATAAATGAGTTCTTGAGTATATAACAGATACTCTGAAATAGAAAATATTCAAATGGTAAAGGGTGCTAGGGGAAAAATGTGATGTTAAAAAAAAGGAAACAAAACATGCATATATGGGGTGAGGATTTGTTGAGTGGTCAGGGGAATGGGAAAAAATGAGAGTTAAGATGTGTCATATACTGTACAAATTCTCAATGTCAGCTGTGATCATGGTGTGTGCCAATAAAGTCAATTAATTTTAAAAACTCAGTGAAATGAATTTTGACACTTCAGAATTTATGACCACTGAAAAACAAGAATTAAATTAAAGAAAGGTTTTTGTTTTAAAACAGGGTCTCACTACGTAGTTCAGGCTGGCCTCAAACTTGGGGTGATTCTCCTGCTTCAGCCTCCCAAGTGCTAAGGATTGTGTCTCACCACAGAAAGATTTTTGTAAGGTAACTGCTGTTGTAAACTAAGTTTGTAGTGCACTAGTTTGAGTCCTAAGCATACAAAACAAAACAAAAAATGCAGACCACCTGCTAATCTGGCATGTCATATCTACAAGAGCTTGCATAGGCTATTAAATAATTCACCCTTTCTTGTGGGGACAGTTGGTACAGTCCATTTGTAAATCAGGAATTCTTTATCTCCCTACTGCTCAAACAGAAGTTACACTTGTTTCTTCTAAACTTTAGGTAGAAGAAAAAGCAAAAAGAGTTTGGTCAAATCTAGACTTATAGACTCTAAACCCTAAATCTAAGACAGTTTCAGAATAAAATGAGGTTTCCTGTGCTCAAGCATAGCAGAGATTCTAGTATCATTGACTGCAAATTCTCAGACAAAGGAAAACTCAGACACGTGTGTGTTGAGGACACAGAACCAGCCGCATGTAAGACTCTGTGGAGCCCAGGGACGACTTGCGCCTTGGAATGCACTTGGCAGGCAGCCTCTTTCCTGGGAACACACAGGCTCCCAACAGCTCTCATCCTCTTGGGAAAGGCTGTGTTCCCATCATTTTCTTGTTCCTACACACAGCTTTACAAGAGCATGTCTCCTACTTTTTTTCTACTTGCAACCAATTACAAGGTTGCCAAACTTCTTAGTATGCCTTAATGAAGTCAAATAAATGTGAGAAAAGCAAGAATGCTTCTGTTCACTGTTTTAACATCACTATGTAACAGAAAGGAGTTAGGCAATATTTCACACTTTCAAAGAGGCTATGACTATTTTATAAAGAAGGAGCTTGGAAAGTCAACAAATATAATTATAAATCTTTTTAATTATCTCTTCTTACTCAATATTTTCTTCTGTTTTGATTATCAACAGCTTTGCTGTAAGGGTCAGGTACTGCATTAACTAGCTATGTAGTCATTAATACAAAGTAGAAGCAATTGTTGCTGTCCATGCCTCTTGCGGCTAAGTGGACTGACCAAATGAAGTCCACATTTAAAGGAAGGAGGCAACATCAGAAGAAGTCTAACTTTTTTTTTTCACTTTTTGGAGACAGGGTCTCGCTTTGTAGTTCAGGCTGGCTCTGAGCTCACTATGGTGCCCAGGCAAGCCGGAAGAAGTCTAACTTTTAGCACCATAACTTTAGAGAGAAAAATGTCAAGCAAATACAACTAGAATACATTTTCTACAGAAATATTACAATTATTTCCCATGCTGCTGGCCAAGGCTTTATACTAAATCACATTAGAGTAGTATTCAACAATGTAAGCTATAAATCTTCTAAAGTAGATTTTAAACAAAAAGTCTGTTAATAACAAGCAGAGAATTTTAGCACCAGGATGGATTTCAAAGACAACTAAGCACAGACTCATTGCTTGAAAGTGGGAATACGGAAGCTGTCTGTCCACAGCAGCAGCCTGGGCCAAAGCACGAGGCCCTTACCGGGTTAGTGGGGAGGACAGGCCCCTTCGGTGACATCTGGCCTGTGTCCCTGTGTGTTCTCTCCCTGGGATGCCTTTCCCAGACTCCTCACTTGCTAAACTATGCACTCCCACAGAAGGGCACCATCTTGTGTCCACCCCAGTACCCACCCTCTAGCAGTGCTGCCAAGTAGCAGGTCCTCAAGGAATGTGAGCTGCATGGAGGCTGCCTGTGACAAGCAACTAGACTTCATGCTTTCCCGGCCCTTGCTCCTCTTCCAGCCCTCCTCTGACTGCCTCTGTGACCCCTTCAGAGCAGAACTTTTCTAGGAACCTGGAAGAGAAACAGCTAAGGCCAAAGATACCCTGGATGGAGCCAGACTGTGCTTTGATGAGCTGAATAAGTGACAGGAGTTGGACCCAGTGGTCACCCCAGAGAGCACAGAGCTCTAGAAGAGTGTGAGAAGCATTGTGGACAAAATTAGCTGGTTTGGGAAACTAGCTGGGCCTAAGTGGGCTTGTGGACGAACCTGCAAGAAAGTAGAAAATGAGAAGACGAAGGCCTTTAGTACTCAGAACTTGCTCCAATCTGTAGCAAAGCAGAGAGAAGCCCAAGAGTAACTTCAGGTTCCAATGGCAGGAAAGAAAATTCAACCAGAAAGGTATTGAAGTTGAATATGAAGCTTCATGTAAAGTAGAAGTAGATTGAAATGGATTCATTGACCAATTTATTTTTCAGACATGAACTGAAAGAACCAGGAAGGAAAAAATAAAATCCCAGACCAAGCCATCCTCCAAACCAAAAAAACCAAAAAACAAAAAACACTTCTATCTTCCCAGTAATTTGACTGATGCCCTACGTACATCATGAGATGCTGCGTGGGGAAGGCGGCCCTCTGCAGGCAGGAACTCCAGGCCAGGGTCGCTGGCGTTAAAGAGTGCCCAGCCGCTGCCAGAGCTACACGGGATAGGTCCTCATGACTTGCATTCTTAGCATGACCTAAAAAGTCTATTAATGGTGCTTTTTTTTCTTTGTAAATTCACACTACTTTGGAAGGAAAAGTTTTTAAATTACTGTTTTAAACAATAAAAGTGGCCTTAGCAGTGGGACATAGCGATCCTAGCACTCTGGTAGGTTGAAGCAGCAGGGTCTCAAGTTTGAGTCCAGACTGGGCAATTTAACAACTTGGTTAGACCCTATCAATAAACAAACAAGTGAATGAATGGGCCAGGGATGCGGTTCAGGGTGAGGCCCTGGATTTGATCCCAAATACTGCAAAAAACAGGGTGGGCTCAGGCAGGGGGCAGGGGAGCCGACCTCGGTGCAAAGACCCTAGGATCAGTCTCCAGTACTATGTATCCAAAAGAAAAAAGGAGAAAGGGAAAAGGAATGACAG
>PVIC010014403.1:0-36640 GCA_004025085.1 Thryonomys swinderianus | reverse complement strand
ATATATATATATATATATATATATATATATATATATATATATATATATGGGCTGAGGATTTAACTCAAGTGGTACCACACCAACCTTGGATGCATAAGGACCTGAGTTCAATCCCTGGTACTGAAAAAAAAAAAAAAGTGTGTGTGTAACAGCATAAAGACTAACTGTAGACATTTTAAGTCAAAATTTTCCAGTCAGATTTTAGTTCTTTAATAATTCTCAAAAATTACTTTAAAAACATACAATGTGGGGCCGGAGGGTTAGCTCAGTGGTTCTGGTGCCTGCCTTGCAAGCGCAAGGTCCTGAGTTCGATCCCCGGTAACCACATATAATGCTGGGCGTGGACACTCATGCCCACCAACAATCAACACCGCATACCACAATGCCGGACGTGGTGGCTCACGCCTGTCATCTCAGCACTCGGGAGGTAGAGACAGGAGGATTGCTGAGTTCGTGGCGGCTTGCCTGGGCACCATAGTGAGCTCAGGGCCAGCCTGAACTACAAAGCGAGACCCTGTCTCAAAAAGAAAAAAAAAACCAAAACAAACATACAATGTGGAGTGACAATGATAATCATAAGCCTGTAGTATTACTTGCAACAATATTAGGGACAGAGTATTTATTTAATGTATAGTATACATAATATCCATTCTAATAAATTAACATATGAGGAATATGGTTTTTAAAAAATCAATTAGTTTTTAAGGGTTACACACTTTTAGATGTAACTCAGAAACTATTTTGGATTATAGAATCCTCTGCAAAATTTTTGTGGCCTAGTTTCTATCATTTTTTTTTTTTTTGAGACAGGGTCTCGCTTTGTAGTTCAGGCTGGCTCTGAGCTCACTATGTAGCCCAGGCAAGCCTTGAACTCAGCAATCTTCCTGTCTCTGCCTCCCAAGTGCTGGGATTACAGGCGTGAGGCACCACACCCGGCATCTACCATTTTGTTATATAGCTACTATTACTCTTTCTAAAGAGTAAAAATATCTTCATGTTGGCTGCTATATAGAACTTCTTGATCTAACTTCAAAATGTTTTATATATATATATATATATATATATATATATATATATATATATGCATACTCTGTGTGTGTGTGTGTGTATACACATGCATACACACACAGTAAGTAACTTCTAAGGATCCAACTGAGAAATAATTTTATGTATTTGGATGTAAAGACAACTGAGTTTACTAGAACAAAAACCATTTAATTTCTGCTGGATATTCTTCTATTGCTTCTTATACTTGCATGGCTTTATAGAAGCACTTAAGACTTGACTTAGAATAAGAATTTTCCAAGCTATTTTATAGTTGATGCAAATAGTGTCATGTTTTTTTCATATATTGATGTTATAGCAATATGTAAGCTGAAAGAGAAATGACAATTTTTCAGAAAGTCAAAGTTTACAGATGTAATTAAAATATGGTGCTCTTCAGTGAGTAAAATGCAAGAGTGTAGTAAAAGACTAAATTTGTATTTCTTTCCTTTGCATGTTTCAAAAGTTGAAATTCTTTCCAACTATGACTCTAACAAAAACTTAATTTTTTTAACAATTTAAACTGTGTAGAAAGTATTGTACTGATCGATATTCTTACAAATTTGGAAATACAAAAATGGTACCCTTCCCCATAAGCTCCCATCTGCTTAGACATGATAGAATATGTAATCAGAGAACAGATCTTGAAAAGCTAAGCAATGTACAGAATCAAGAAGTTTCTAGACTGAAAATATCACTATAAATATCACCGCATTTCTTTCTGAAACCCTTTGTGTAAGAAAAAGGCTGAAGTATGCATTTGTGTGATGGCTAACATTTGGTTAGATGGAAACTAGAGAGAAAAGTGATTAGCTTAGTTTAACACCATCAACGGAGGAGTGGAGTTCAGGGCCCAGTTTAAGCTGGTAGGCTTCGTTTGCATACCCTCTGGTTTTAAGCCTTTGACCTACCGTTTCCTGGCAATTCATTCTCACTCAAGAACATCTCACTTCATATCCTATTTCCTCATTTGTAAAAAAACACAATGATGGCACCTATATCACACGGTCGGTGTGAGAATAAATGAAGTGAAACTTCAGCCATAGTGCCTGGCAGCAGCATGAGTGCCAGCTGTTCCCATCAAGATAGAAGCTGTGAGCACATCCATTGGGCTGGAGCAGAGGGTTGCTGCAGGAGTGGAGCGAGAGGGCATGGTCCCTGAGGTGCACTGTTTAGTGTGGAGGAAGGACACTGGGAACAGTTGGAAATTTCTCTCAATTTTTCTGTAACTAATGCCTGTTTGCTTTTGAAGCCAATGCAGTATTGTATAGCTCCACTGAGGACAAGGACTAATGAATGGTGACAAGCAAGAATTGTCAGCTAAACCATGTAAATTGACAGTGTGTCTGGACTAAACTAGTGTTAGGCAGATAGTTTTTGAATGCCTGCTAGGAAAATGGGAAAATGTAAGACAAATGGGAAGTGTCTTTTAGTGTCGCCATCATCACTGAAGCTTTCTTGGTTCTGGGCTTTCCAGGCTACCCACCTTCTGTGTCATAACATGTTGTACTATTGTATTTAAATGACAACTGACACTGGAAGTGGACTTAACAAGGCAGCAATCCCTAGAGGCACTATAAAATGTTCTCAGCAAACCTCTGCCATTTGTTTCTAAGCACTCTGTAGACTAATAAAAGCCAGAGAACGAAAGAAATAGGGCTACAATCCCATTCTCTCTGCAGCTGCTCATGCAAGACTATGGTTCTCCCTGAACCTGAGATGTTTGCCCATACAGAGTGATTTTTTTCACACTGCCTGTGAGAACTGAATAGATCGAACCACCAGTAGCTTTCAAAGCTTTGACTCTGATACAGCTTTGAAAGTAATTAGATAAAGAAAATTAATTCCAGTCAGGAACACATAAAACATTTCATTTGGAAACTGACATGAATAAAATTATAACTATGGTAAATATAAAATATGAAAATCTACGATTACAATACATTTAGACTTTAATATTTCCATACAAATTAATGTTTTGTTAACTCTCAGTAGCGTACGTAATGGCCAGGACACCAACACAGCAATCAGAAAGGAGGGTGTGCTTTTTGTGAAAAGCCGTTGAGCAGATCAAAACTCTGAGACTGAGCTGGCAACAGGAAAATATTCTGCAAAGAACAGCTAAAGCCGCACAACAAAGCGAGTGGAACCAAGCATCCCAGGACACTGCCTCTACTTTTCTCTGTAGATTAAATGTTAGTGACAGTTGATGGGTGGATAGATTCAGAGACTGACAGATGTAGGTACAGGTCACACATAGAGGCAGGTCACACACTGTCAAAAGAGATGGTATCACCCCAAGGATTAAAATGCAATATTGGGACCCCAAATTTATAGACATTATATGATGATGGGTTCCCCAGAAGCTTTCATACTTAATAAGCCCTATTATAGATACATAGATAGCAATAAAATTTCACAGTGTGGGGATGATTAGAAATCAAATATCTCAGTATTTCATAGTTAAATAATGGTGGAAGCTAACTTAGAAAAGCTGCTATGGATCCATTGCCTTTGAATGACACAAAGCTTTCTTTCATGCCTTCTAATTATACTTTGATAAGGGTCAGATGAAGATAGAAATTAAAAATAAAACCTAATCGAACCCCAAAACTATCTCTGTCTCTCTGACCCCCACACAGGTACACACACACACACACACACACACACATACATATAAAATATTTCACTATCCATATCTAATAAACATATACTTAACTTCAGTACAACTCCATATATGTTCCTAAAGTGCCTGCTATGTGCCAAGCATTGTGTTGTACTTCCTTTGTAATATAGCAGGAAATGTACTTTAAGAGGATATAGAAACCAACTGGAAGCAGGTATCAAATTATTAACAACCATTACCCCATGAAACTATATGAGAAAGGAGAGACACAGTGCTGTGAATGCATATGACTGAGAAACACAGGGAAGTTGATTTTCAGTGAGACTCAGTTCCTGACAAAGGCTAGCAGATCAAAAGTTCCAAAAGTCAGAAGCAATGAGACACATTCAGATCAATAAATGGAGTCCAGAAAATACACATTTTAGAGGAGAAAAGAAGAAGCTGTAAGACTGTGATGATGCCAGAGGTAGAAGGAGCCCGTGCAAGTCATCAGAAACAGAAAATGTTTTGGAGCACTTCCCAAAAGAAAGAGAAGCCATTGAGTTATTGGGTGAAAAAAAGAGATTCACATGATCACAGTCGTGTAACTAATCGGCTGGATAAAGTCAAATTAATTTTTCAATGTAAATGGAAGCAACATTTGCATTGTTCTAAATGTCTCAGAGCATATTGCTTTGTATTAATGAGTATTCTTACAGCTATATAATAGTTTTGTTGAAGTAGAAAACTGAAACCTGGAATTCATTCTTGACAGTATACTGTCTGGCAATTGTAGAAAAGAAGAAGACATAAAGTATTGGTTTATTTAATCGAGTATACAAATAGTGCATATCATGTGGGCGGTAATATTACTATTACAGATTTACAGGCTGCGTGGGAGAGTTTGACTGCATTTGTCTATGACATCTGTCTTATATTTCTGCAACGAATGAGCAATTGATGCTAATGGAAAAAAAAGATATAGGTAAAAGATATTTGCACTGAATAAAATTGAGCTGGTTTTCCAGGACCTATAAGATATCCATTCTCAATAGGCTTCTAGGATAGTAAGGACTCTGTGTTATCTGTGCTGATGTGAAAAGTAAGCCTCACTGAGAATTGTATCCCAAGTATCTTTTGAGAATCTATGTTTTTTCAGTAAAAATTAAAAAGAGTTAAAAGAAAGAGTCTAAGCTATTTCATTAATGGAGATGCACAATTTGTGAAACAATCCCATTACTCTCTCAATGCATTTTTGTGTATGACCACAAAGGGACTGAATCAAAAAGCAAAACTTTAATTCAAAATATTTTATGAATGCAAATGTCAAAGATAAGAATCTAATAGCCAGAGTTTGTTCTAAAGTAAGTACATAAACATAAAAAAATATACTGCTGGGGGGGGCATAATAATAGAATATTTCTGTTATCCGCTTTTTCTGGTAACAATGAATATTTTTATGGGCATCTATAAAATATTTACTTTGGGCATGCTCACTTTATTTCTGTTTTCTCCTTTTTCCTGATGAGATTGAGTGCCAAGGGTTTACAAGCATTATATAAAAAATATTTCATCATATTACCTTGGATTAGATAACTTTTTGTTTTCTTTTCAGTGTATGTATATTTATAAAGTTTACTTTGTTGATGCTCATTAATAACAACCTCTGAATTCATTAGAAAGTTACAGAAATGTTGGAATGTCATTAATCGAAGCAGGAATTTATAACAGCCAGGAAAATTCTATTTTAGAACAGTAAGCCATGAATGAAAGTGAGGTCTGAAAAAAACCCTTCAATAAAAACAGATTATGAATTGGCAAATGTCTATAAAGCAAGGGACATTACAAAGTGCATGAATACAAATGCTTTATTTAGTTTACAATACTGCAAATATTTATATGTAGAAATTAACCCAAATGAAACTATTTGGGTCATCTAGAAGGTAAACAATCCACAATAAGATAGGCTGTAAAATTATCTGATTGATTTCCCTTCTAAATTAGGAGAATCTCATTAGTCTCTGCTTCTCTCAATGAGAGGAAACATAAAATTACCAGAAGATACAATTGGTATCAATTGCCAAGCGAGAAAATGTTGAGTCAGCATGTAAATAATCGTGCGTCTTTTGTTTCCTGACTTGAATTAATTTCATAGAAGTCCACGATGATGGATATAAAATTGAAATGCTTCCTTATGACAGCATGTGTCACAAATGCTGATGTCAGCTTTCATCGTGGTCCTCCAAAATTCCTTCCCAAAAAATTCCATGAATGGAAAGTGTGAATCTAAAGTTTTTAACATATACGCTGATTCTCATCTGAAGTAACAAAAAAGAAATTGAAAAACTATAGCTAAGCTATCAGAGATTTTAGTAGTATTAAAGAATATGTTATACAAGCAATTTAACTTGATTTATCCCAGGAATCATCTGCCTTTCTTTAAGTAGAATTTTTAAAAAATCACCTAATTAGATGCATTTGTGTCATCGGATATCAGGTTAATTTTTAAAAGCATTTGCATGTAAGATTATAGAAATTGTTCTTTTCAACAGAGGATAAAGATCTGTGCATATTATCACTGAAACTAATTATGTCACCATATTTCTAGATAACGTATTTAAATGATCTATTGGGGATTTGCCTTTCAAATTAAATTACTGTAACTTTAACATTGCTATATTCATACAAAATGAAATTTCAAATAAAATAATTCTAATCTAGGCCTTTTTTCTCTTTATATATCAGAGAAATGCAATAATTTATAACAAAAAATTAAGCATACATGAAAAGGTCTTACTAAGTTCAAAAGATATTATAATTTTTAGCTTAAAAGCTTCAAAAAGTCCATTATTAGATTCAGTGCTTCTGCTTGTGTGTATAGGCTTATGAATGCCAATGTTATTACATTTTGCAAATGCAATTGAGTCCAAACTTTTCAAAACTTCAATTCGTACTAACTGCTACCATACTAATTTAGTAAAGTATATAATGGCAAAATGAGTAGGACTGTATGAATTTCCACAGTGAGAAAAAAAATTAAAATATCATTTCTAAAGGATTTAAGGACTAAGTTGTTTTTCACACTATGAATTGTATTTACACAGTGACCAAATTTTGTCACTTATATTTACACAGTGACCAAAATTTTTACCAATATATTTTAAAATTAAGAAAATGTTAGAAGAATACAGTAAGGTTAGTTTCTGTTTGAAGAGATATATATTACTTGTGTATGAGTATAATGTAATCACAAAATCAAGTGGACAATTTGGACAGGTTAAATATAGTAAATCTATTCCCTAAATTTTATTTTAACTTGGAATATGTAATCACCCAGCTTTTGGTACCAAATCAAGGCCCTTTTTTAATTTTTATTGCAAATAATACGTGCTTTCTATCTTACAAAAACCTCCAAAATTACTATGTATTTTGCTTCTACTTTTTTGTGAATGTATTTTAGATGGGGACTTGTGTAGTTCATAATTGTCTGGAACTCACTACATAGCCCAGGCTGGTCTGGAATTTACACAAGTTCTGCTTCAGTCTCCAGAGTGCTGGGATCACAGGTGTATGTCACCAATTAGAGTAGACTTTCCTCAGCAATCTTTTGCTCTTTCTCTTTTGTACAATTTCTCATACCAATCTCAACAAAATTTTTAGCAAGATCGTTATTAACCTAATCTTCATGAAAGCGTATTCCTTTAATTTTCATTCATATTCCACTCTGTATTTTCATATTATTTCACGTAAAAATACGTCAAATAATTGCAGTGGAATTATTAGAGAAATGAATGAATTGATAACAAATAGCATCACATTTGTAAGGATTAACATTCTAGTTGTGGATGTTCATGTACACTGGTGACGCAGGCCATGGTGTCCTATTGTGTGTGATCCCATACTGGATAGTAATCAATGATTTACAGAAAAGATCTCAATAATTCTAAAACCTGAATCAATAGTAGGGAGTAAGGTTAGGGAGATTATTCTACCTCATTAAGTTGTGATAGTACTTTTATATGGACTCTGACCTTTACCCAAAACACACGAAAATTCATGTAAGATCCAAGTGCTAGAGAAATCTCTCATTCATGCACATATGCACATATTTGTAGTTGTTTTTACATTTAAAAAGATATGTTTGTGCACCAGGTTGATAACTATCCCAGGGGTCAAAACACCAGAGTGGCAGAGATAGCTAAAGAGCCTCAACTTTTGAATTCCTAATCCAGTTTATTCACCCTATTTTTTTCATGAACACTTTCAAAGTAACATTTCTCCTTTATAAGGGAATGATCTTCATGACTAATAATGTTCACAGCATATGTTTTCTACAACAATTATGGCTTTGCTGATAAATAGCTGCATATTTGGTTTTACACAAATAAATTACTGTGTTAAGGATCACTGATATCTTTAGAATAATATGCTTAGAGTATACTGTTTTAAAGATATCACAGCTAGCCCACAGTAAATATAATGTAAATATTAATTTTATGTGTAAATCTATGTGTGTATGTGTTCAATTTGGATTAATATACTTTAAATGAGATCTAAATTTTACAGAGTTTTCCAGCATTAGAATAATACAGATAAAATCTCAGTCTGTGCTATGTGCTTCTAAATTCCTTTCTTGAATGCACTAATTTATGTGCACATTTAATAGCACATGATATACCTTAGATGAATATCTAAAACTTCCTCATAATTTTTATCATAATATTAATGTGTTTTAAAAATAAGATTCATTTTAAACCAAGAATATCAAGAGTATAAACTCAGAGCAATGTTTGTAAAGTAACTCCTGGAATGAGTAGGATGGAAAATGAGAATCATAAAAAATCAATAGTGTAAAAAATTCATAATATCTCCAAAATAACAATATTGTAAATATCACTTAAAAAACTCTGTTCATGATTACTGAACTACAATTAGTGATAACCACAGCTCCGCTAAACCTCATTGGATAGTTACTGCCACTGTGCAAAACTAAAGTACAGATAAGAAGAAAAATTCATGTCACTAATTGTTAGGAAAAGCTGAAATATTTTAAAAACATATTTTCTAATGCAAACTAAATAAAAGAAATCCAATTATCACTCAAGCAAAAGCTAGCAATATTTATCTTAAACATTTTCCAATATTATCCATTCTGCTTATTTACTGTTTAAATATACCTATATACAATTTAAACCACCTTGCTTAGTATCTTAGAGCTTTAAAAGCCAGAGTTCTCATTTATATAACTTTAAAAAATAACAAAAACATTATCGACAAGCAGCTTTTTATAAGTTAACCTAGACATGCATTTCTTCTCATTTCAAGGTACTTAAAATGAAATTTCACATTGATTAGGTAGCATTTATAAAAATTCTATTATCTTAAAATTGCTGTCTGGGCATTGTGTTTATGGTTTTCAAAATTGCTTTATAAAGAAGTTAAGATGACAGTTACCCTGATAACTGTGCACATTTAATGATTTTTTAACCATGGTCAATCCATTAACCTTCAAGACATTCCTGAATCACTATCTATGTCTGCTTGAGATTGATGCGAAAGAACTTTTACTACACATGCTACTTTCAGTATTTGGATAATGAATCAATAGTGACATGTAAGTAGATGTTAAAATCTTGGTAGTTAGAAGGAAAGCAAACATATAAATTATTTTCCATTTGCTAACTGCAAAATGAATATTTTACAAGAAGTCATTCTCCTGAACTTTGGGCCGTATAACGCCATCATTTTACCCACTGGAGGAAACACGAACAAGAAACATGCTTGCCAACTTTCCGAAGGAGAGCGGGCGATGCAGATGTGTGAATTGTATTCGTTTCCTTAGATAAATGTGAGAGCTTTCAGGAGATAGCTGGAAGGATGAAAATTACTTTTTATGAACATGAAATTCAATAGCAAAAAATTATTTCTTAGATAAATAGCACTATGCAAAGACTCCTGCATCACCAATAACTTATCACATGATCTTAAACAGATTCATCACACACCCACCATTTGCAAAGTTTCAGGCATTTAAGAATCATGATCACTATTACTGGATAATCATATTTACTTTTCCTTTGAAATCTTTAAAATATTTAATTTGCGAACATTCAAGTATTTCAGTTTCTGTTTAACATGTTTCATGTATAACATGTTTCTGTTAGACTCCACTGATTTCAGTATCTTTTGTATGAGATCAGTTATTTAGCGAATTGTGTTAAAACACAAGGTAGTTTCTATGTCACAGATGTATCTGTGGTCAGGTGAGTGTTCACATGACATGCCATACTGACCACCATGAAATCAAAGATTTTGAAATTCTGAGTCTTTTTCTGTCAAGACTGAGGGCAACTATGTGAAATAAATAGCATGGAAAATGGAAGATGATAGAAACCTTGTAACAGCATACACAAAACAGCAGTTGTCCAGATGCAGCCCTACCACAACGCTGGTGGTAAATGAACCATCTCCTGATTTCAAATAAGCTTACCTCAGAAGAGTAGAAATGACACTTCTGAGAAAGAAATCCAAGAAGTCCAACTTCAACTTCTTCAGACAAGAAAGATGACACAGTATGTATGTGGTTTCTGGATGAACATGACTTGTCAATGGAGCTATAATTACAGCCTAGGCATTCTGGCACTGATTCTTGCTATTCTAAAGAAGGGTCATGCAAGGAAGTAATACTTGCTAAATGTCAGTTACAGTGTCCATGCTAGGTGCTTTAACCCCATGTACTCATTCTACAAAGTAGGCATCACTACGATCATTTTAGGGAGAAAGCTCCTGAGGCTCAATTCAGTTAAGTCACTGGTTCCTTTGATAACTGAATTCTCTAAATAAATGAATGAAAAATTTGATTCTGAACTGAAATGTAGATCGTGTATGTAGTTCTGTATCTAAAGCAAACACATCGAACTCTCCACTTTCCCAAGTTACAAAAAAAGCACTTCTAACCAGAAATATGCAATAATTTTCATGACAAGTACCTGGAAAATTCTTTGCAAATCTATTAAATTTTCAATTTAAAATATAAATATTTCCTAAGACTAAAATATTACTCAAAATGGCACGAAAATAATGTTTTTTATTTCTAAGCAGTCCTCTTGGAATCATGACTAATGCAGGGCAGAGTACAAAAAACAGTCTTCGGAGAAAAAAAAGCATAAAAAGTCCAGCCTTTTGTCAATTGTTTTTGCTGAATTTTATTCTTTACCATACAGAGTGGAAATTGATAAACACTGTAAAAATGCAAATAGCCTTTTATCTTAATATCTTCACTTTATTTTTACAGGAAAAGAATCTGAAGCATAAGTAATATAAATTCTTATTATCATGAAATCCATATCTTGTTCATCACTACTATTAAATAATCCTAAAATAAATTAGACTGAACAGTAAATAAAAATACAAATTACATGAAGAGTCAAATTACAATATTAGTAGGGATTATTTGAAAATAAATAGAGATGTTACTAGAAAATATAATGATATTTAATGTTATTTTCACTTATTCCTTTGGGAGGTTAAATTAGCTACATTTTTACATTTAAACTCAACTTAGGTTTTTATGCCTTCACAACAAGAAAATTTGTTTACTGAGTTTGTTTCTGTAATGTTTGGAGTATCATAGGGAAATGAAATGAATACTAATTACATTAAATTAATGACAAATTTATTCCAGAAAATAAGTTGAACTCAAGTATCAGCAGATGTGATAAAGTTAATAGGGAAAATAATACCTCTACATTCTACATTTTTAAATCTTTCTTTTGTGCTTTCCTTATTCTTCCAGTTGAATTTAAAATCTATTATCAGTTATAAGATATATTTGTATGTATAACTTATTAAGAATCATGTCAAAAAGTTTAACACTTTTAAAGAAGCTGTTCTAAAGTTTTGGGTAAAAACTCTTAATTAAAATGATGTTCACATAGGTTTTATTTCAAGCTTATTTTTTTCTTTCAGTGTATATTTACTGAATATTGACTGTCATGCTTCAAGTAAAGACTATATCACTGATCTTAGTAATTTCACTAATTATTGGTAATATTGAACTAAAATTTGACTTAGACAATTTTATATCAGAATTCATTTCACTTATTTTACCTACTACATTGCAGCATTATATTAGATGCCTGGAAAGGAAGAGGGATAGAACTATTTCCCTCACAGGAGTTATATTTCAAGAATATGATGAATTAAACAAATAAATATTGTACAGCTTTAATGCAGACAAGAAAAGCAACAAACCAATGGACCAAAATCTCTGGAGCCATGTACCAAATTAAAACTTTCCTTTGTAAAAGTTGATTATCTCCTGTATTTGTTGTAGTAGTAAAGAACAAACAAAAGATATCTATAGTTTTCTTCTAAACATATTATGTATATAAAGTGTAAATTCAGTGAGAAGGATTTTCCAAGTATGGACTTGATATGCTATCCATATATATGCCTGGTTAAAACAAAAAAAAAAAAAAAAGATTTTCCTGATGGCCAGAATACCTTCCTTCACTTACAGATGCATCGGCTCAAATAACTCCTGTTTAATCTCAACAAATATATTCTGTACCTGTGCTGTCTTCTTGCTCTTGTCTTACTCCTTTGGAGTAAGATACTTTTGTATCCTCCACTTCTATTTAGCTTTCAAAAAAGCTGCGAAGGTGCTCAGGCTGCTCATTAGGAAACAGTGTTGTAACACTTATGAGGACGTTGACGTTGACATGGATGTTAATTCCATCTACCTGGCACCATTCACACAATTTCAGTTTGTTCCATTCTGTTGAACAACAACAGGATATCTGGCTCTAAAAGAATAGAAAATAAATGGAAGACCATTCTCTACCTCAGGGACATGCAGTTTAAATTAGACAATTCAGATACAAACACAAGTGCTTAGAAACTGGTTTATTTAAGAGAATAATCTGAGTTTTTATGTTTGTTTTCAGTTGTAAAAATTTGCTGGTAAATATTTTTAAAAGAATATATGTATACATTCATGTAGATACAGAGAAATGTAGAACTAAGTAATACTATCTTCAAGTTTTTATTCTTTGTGGTTCCTAAGAATTATAAAATTGGCTACATTTTATCTCTCATGGTGAAATAATACCTTTAAACATACAAGGATGTAGTCGATATCCCATTTGATTACCAAAGGATGTAGAAAGATTCAATGAAGTAAAACTGGAACCCAAAACCAAATGCAAGTCTCAAATGAACAAATCTCTAATAAACAGGAAAATAATTCCTTTGCACATATAACCATGTTATTTCTATCAAATCAGCTACTGAAAGAGTGGAACAGACATTATGAAAAATGAATGGGAGACCATAATGCTACAAAAAAACAGTAAAACTTGTTAAGTTCTCTAGATGGGGGAAAAAGTTAAATTTAAGAACTTTATCTTTTTAGCAACAGTGATTTATCATATTAGATCCTTTACAAAATTCATGCCAAAAGTGTGAGAAAGGGGGAAAAAAATCACTATGCCTGTAGCACTGAAGATGAAGGAGAATTCTTGTTGCATTTTTGCTTTTAGAGCTGAAGAAAGATAAATGAGAAGGAGAAGCCAGACAGAGTATCAGAAGAAAAAGACAGTTCTAGGTTATCAACTGCACTTAAAGTGAACCAAAATCTTACATGCCATCAATTATGAGAAAACGCGGCCAGTATATTTATTGGACACTTGTCATTTAACTTCCTGAACTCTTTTCAAACTAGAGACAGAGAGAAATAACCTAATTTGTTTTCTTTAATGTGGTCGACCAAGAATTCAAAGTACAGAGTCTATAAAGACACGAAAACAAACAAATAATGGGACTCCTAAACTCCTGAAATTGTATATTTTAAAAATTATTCAGTAGATTTTATTCCTTGTGCTTATTCCACTGTAAAACTAGATATGCAAAGAAATATATAATTCTTTGCATTTGCCATTGGTTATAAATCTTTAAAACAAGTTTAGATTACATTACTTTAAAATTATGCTTAATGACCATATTTGTAATTTTTTTCCTCCCAATACCTAGTTAATACTCTACAGACAAATATTGATTTATTTAGAATGAAATTAATAATAAAATAACAACGTATACAATACTAGATAAGTATTTTAGTTGTAAAAAATAGATAGTGAGAAAAATACTAGTCTTTTATGGAACAAAGTACAAGTTCAAACGTGCTCATTTGTAGGTAGATACAAATTCTAGCAGTTCTATAATTCAAAAAAATTACTACATCTCTTAGTCAACAAAATATGTTAAATTTGAACTTTTTAATCCATGACCCATTAACTCCCTTGGACCGATGGTCCAAGATACAGTACTTTAAAATTTCTGTGAACCTTCCTGTGCTATCATTTACATTTTGTGTAAGAGATTTTGGTAAAACTTTAAAAAGGCAATGATAAAAAGCAAAAGCCACACAATTTAAGATCATTTTATAAAATGCTATTTGTATTTCCATTACGCTGGATGTTTTATAAAACACAAATGCTTGGGAATGGCGACACTCAAAGATGTTCTGCTAGTACGTTTATGAATTCTCTGACGTTTGCAGAGAAGTTCCCTGTGGGTAGCAGTGCGGGGCGGGAGGGGGGTGCTCTTCTTTCTCTTCCAGTCTCTGTTCTTCCAAGTCCTGCCTTTCTTCTCTTATAGTCATCAAGCCAGGAGGTAATTCAGCCTCATCAAATTTTTCCTCTCTGTCTGTTTTGGCTTAATTCTTCTCAGCCCTCTAGATTAAATATGCTAACAGTTGCTTTCAGGTTTATAAATAAATTATTTCCATTGTGAGACTAAAACTGGCATAATGGTTCCCTTCTTATCAACTCCATCTCCATTTGCTTCACGTGTATGCGTGTGTTTCAGTTTTTTAAAGTATAAATTAAGATGAGACTGGTGGTAACTTACGTATCTCATAAAGTTGGTATGAAAAATAAAATATAAAACATATTTTTTTCATATGTTCAAGTATCTTTTCCCAACATTGCAAATATAGCAATTCTAAACAAACATCAATGATTGCTGTGCATTCCCAGGACGTAATTATTGAAATCGGAACATCCACTACTCTCAACACAGTTTAATAAAAAATACTGATCACTCTTATTAAAAACAAAGAAATTCATAGTTTATTTGTAGAAAGGGATGCACTGTTGAGTAACTCTGGGAGTTTATTCCGACCGCTATCAGCCTTGCACAGTCAAACTACACGGACGTTTTCTTTGGAGGAGCAAGAGCCATTTGCATCTTTCTAGATAGTTTAGAAGAAAAAAAAAAAAAGAAAATAATCTTTCAACTTTTGACATTTTCTACAAATGAGGTCACCTTACAGAGCTCTGGCAAAATAGCTTTCGGAGGCTGCTTTGAGAGCATCCAAAAGATAGAAAACCATAGAACATCAGAAGCCAGTTGGAGGCATCTGCATGAGGGGTGAACGGGACACTCTGCCAGCTGGAGCTGCGCGCAGGCACCCAGCCGAATTCCATCTGCACTGGGCACTGACACTTCCTGCTCCCCCTGTACCACGGAGCGCTCCCTGGATTTTGTGTAGTCTGGTTCTTCTGGCTGTCACCTTTCTACTCTGACCAACTGCCTGTTCCATATTTGACCTACTCTGTTTTCTGGCTCTGACTTCTGGATGTGCTCTTGTTGCCATGACGACCAGTTCTTGGTTTGACTCACCCTGGCTTCCGGTCACAGCTTCTGCACTCGCGCACAGCCGGGGGCTCAGTTCCTAGCTTTGGATTCATTTGCATCAGTATTTGTACACTGGCTTCAGGCCTGTAATTCAGCCATAACATAGTTTCACCCCTTGTAGTTTGAAGCTTTGGCCCAAGGTCTTAGAAATGGGTCTGAAGGAGAAAGCTTCAGCTTCATTATTTGATGCTGTTTGAGTCCTATTCATGTTCCTCTTTGGTTGGAAAAAAAAAAAAAAAAAACTTCATAACTCTTGGCTGGGAATAATATTCTACTTATATCTCTCAAAGTCATAGGTAAATCGATCCTGTCATCATTCACCTAGTTACTTTATTCTGAACACTGTAAGTTTAAATAAATAAATACGTATATTTCAATAATGTGATTTAAAATTAGATTGGGATCGCTTCTCGGCCTTTGGCTAAGATCAAATGTAAAATTAGATTGGGGAATGAGAAATGATCTAAAAAGATAGTATTAGACACAAGCTATCCACAGAAACAGTAGTAAATCTCTAGTATGTGTGTAAGTGCAGAGATGGTGTATACTGAGGACTCTAAGTCTTCTTTGCAAAGTATTTGACATGGATCTTAAGAACCTAGTAGAACTTGGGCAAAGAATTTGGAAATTTAACAGTAACTTTTGAGATGAAAACACATTAAAGGAATAAAGCATACTATTAGTAAAATGTAATATTATTAGGAAATAAGCTAGTTTTCTATTTGGGCAGAGGATATTAGTACAGAAAATTAATAGGATATCAAAGTTCTCTACTAATGTTGGTTTTCCATTGAGGTTTTCAAAGTTTATACAAAGGTAATATTTTATTATGCACAGACTATCAAGACATTCTCTTATTTATGACTTAAATTATTTTTACATTCTAATGAAGAGAAACCAGAAATAGAGTCTGAAGTATAAGATGACTTTACAAATCCTCTAGGAAGACGGTAGAAAAAGTTATTATATAGAAGAAACAGTTAACTGAAGACCCATGGTTTTAAGTGAGTATTATAAAACCAAAGTGTTTAGTCTGTTTCTGTCTCTCTAAGTGTATTATTATTATTTTTTTTTTTTTGAGACACAGTCTTGCTTTGTAGTTCAGGCTGGTCCTGAGCTCACCATGTAGCACAGGCTAGTCTCGAACTCAGCAATCCTCCTGCCTCTGCCTCCTGAGTTGTAGGATTACAGGCATGAGCCACACACCAGGCATTTCTAAATGTATTATTTAATATGAAGAGTATAGATCATAGGGCAACAGATTTCTTTCTTAAACATTTTTAAGTCAAAATTGTGCCTACTGCAGTGCTTGTAACCTTTATGATGCATCAGAATCACTTGAATAGTTCTCTAATTCTCATTTCTACTTGGCTTTAATGGGTGAGGTGCTTCAATTATTACTTTTGGGGAAAACAGTGGAAAAGGGATATGGGAATAGCTGATCAGGAATCCAGGACTCTCACGTTGCACCCCCAGCTTTCCCTGAAGTCATAATAAATTGCAATTTATATTCTCTTGACCTGATGATATGGCTGTAAGATATTTTAATGGCAAAACAATCAAGGGAATGTCTTATTTGTCCTTAGCCCAACTCAGATAAAATTATAGACTGTAAACCGCTTCATTATGTATGCATGTAGGCAAATTAGACAGAAGGAAATTTCAATAAAAAATCTTGAACTGGATCGGAAACACTTTTCTAATTTTTTAGTGGAAATAATATTTGGGCAGTGAGTATACAATGATGCTGTGTCTTTATATTGCTAAGGGGCTGCATAATATGGCTGGATGCTTTCGGTGTGTCCTGTTAGCAGAATTACGGTTGAAAGTCTGTGCTGCTTTTTTTTAAAATCTTGCTCTGAGCTCCAAGGTGCTCAGCCAAGCAAGAAGCCCCAGTTACCTTCAGAGATGACTCCTCACTCCAGTGAGCACTGTGGGGTGCGGAGGAAGACAAGGGAGCCTGGTCTCCCTGAAGGAGGTTGAGCATACGCCTCATTTTACATACAGCTCCATCAAGAAAGAATCCTGTGGAATCTTCAACACTCATGCAGAACTCTAATTCATAAAACAATTCTGAATTATAGAGTACACAAAAGTGAACATTATATTTCAAGGAGATAGGCTATTATAATGGTTCTTTTTAGATGTAAGGATTAACTCATTTTTCTTCCCTGGAATCTCTGTTTGAATCTAGCTCATCTGCCAGGAGATGAAGTAGCAATTTACAGGCTAGTGTAGACAAGCTCAGGTATATGCAGATAAATTCAAATAGCATCCATCTATTCTTTGAAAAAGTAATTTACTTTAAAATACCAGTGGCTTTGCTGTGATAGCAAAGATACTTACATTATTATGAAAACTTTTAATCTTTATCTCTCAAAATCTATTTGTAATTCAGGACCAAAGATAAGTACATACTCTATTTCCAACCCTTTCTCAAACCATACTAATTGAGGGGCATTTTCCTGTAAAAATTCTGCCACAATTTTCCCTCTTATATTTAAGACAATTCTCTTGTCTAGAGAAGGACAGAAGAACAGCAGTGGCTAAAGAGATTCCGTTTATTCCTTTTATTTTTGGCTTTGGAGAAATACACTCCTTTGTTTTAAATATGGAACATTTTAGTTTCCCATGTAACATTGTAAATCTATGACAACAGGTGCTACAAGCTCTCAGGAACAGAACAGTGTACTGGTATTTTTTGTTTAGTTTAACTCACATCATTTAAACTATAATGTTTAGATTCTCCTATGGGGCTATTTTGTCATATTGCTACCTGAGAAAATATGAAAAATGTGATTCTGAATGTGTTATTTAACACAATATTTCCTGATTCCTTTCTAAAGCTTTATAATTCCTGGTTACAGAAAGGAACCTTTTCTACTACTGAAGTGTTTTGATTCATGCCTGGTTGTCTTGGCCGCCAATTCTCTCTCTTATAGTTCTTCTTATTAATTCTCACAATCTGCACCCTATTTCAAAGCTGATTTCTGCTTTCTCTTTTGTCCACTTTTCTGTGCCCTCGATTGGAGAAGAGGAGACAAGAGCCCTGTGCCAGCTTCTTTCTTTGCCTCTGGGCTCTTCATCGCCCCCTCTGTCTTCCCCACTTATCCGCTCTGGCCGTCCGGGGGTGGCCTGTCCATGTCACTGCCCACAGTGGTGATGCATTAAAAAAGGACTAGACTTCAGTGGCATTGTTTCATAGCTTAATATGTAAGTTTTATGTTTATACAGTTTTGAATTATTTTTCTAGTGCTTTTGGCATTTGTTTTACCACTTCTTTTACTGGTTCTCATCTTTATATAACTGATATTTTATTTCAGGTGCCAATTACACTGAAATAAACTTAACTTCCTTATGCCTATTGCTCGATACACACATACACAGGCACAGGCACAGACACAGACACACACACACACACACACTCACACACGTATATCATCAGGTCACATAAATGAAATGTGAACATAGAAACTTGAATATATCCCAGCATTAACTACCTGTGTGAGATAGGGAGCCAGAGATAATTTAAGTTTGAGTGTGATTATTATACCCCAAAGAGAAAACATGCTAATTAAGTCAAAGGCATTCTAACAGTGTAACTTCGGAACTGTATCCCAAAAACTATAAATCGGTCACAAGATGAAGTTTGTTGAGAATCCATTTTTCCCTTTCATCAACTGCAGATTTAGAAGTTAGTCATATAATTCTCCACATAAGGTGTATCATCCAGGGCCAGGCTGTATATCTGCACCTAAATTTATTCTGGGTAGGATGAAGCTACCTGCATCTACGTGAGGAGCCAATTGTGTCAATTTATTGCAATGTTTTCATTTGAGTTAGTAGCAGATTATGGTCTAAGGGTTGGTAAAACCATGCTTTCATGGTCTAACCCAGATAAACAAGGGCAAACCTCAGGAGGCTTCACAGTGGGAAAGCAATTTTCATTAGTAAATGATCCTGAAGCTGCACAGTCAAAACAAACTATTACTCAGCAAACAGTATCACAGTTGCCAGGAAGAGTCCTCATTCACAGCTTGTGAAAAGGCAGGAAGCTTCAGGGAAGAGCTAGTGATGGGTAATGAGAAGTGTCACTTAAAGTTAGTTCCTGGAAGTAAGGATCAAAGTGAAGGACACTTGTTCTCCTGGCGCTAGAACTCATCCACAGTGTCAGGTCTCAGAGTTATCTCAGCCCTGCAGCTCCCATGTGAGAAAGGAAAAAGCTCAGTTAACTTTCTACAAGAAATAAGACTTCTCATCTTGAAAGTGTGAGACATTAAAAGAAATAAGAAATGGTGGAACAATTAGGATTACAGTTAAATTGTCATGTTACTAAATTCAAATCTTCAAAAAAAAAGGACCTAAAGAAATTAATAAAAACATTGATTTGTCCTATGTTATGTACAAATTCTAGGCTGGTACATTTTTTGCTGATATTATCACTTCTGTTATGAAGAATTAATTTGTTTTATACTTCTTATGAATTATATCTGAGACCAGTTGTTTATAATTAACAACAGAAAATACATTGTAGAACTAAATTTGTAATTCTAACACATTTGTATTGTGCAACCTTGTAGCTACTGCTCCATTCAGATCTTGAGTTAAAGAAACATATGGTGTTGTTTCTTTTGGGGCTCCTACATACGAATACTTGAGACGGACAACTTTAAAAAACAGGGATCTATGTCATGTAGCTCTGGAAGTGAGGAAGTCCAATGTGAAAAGACCCACATATGGCACGGGCTCTTCAGCTGTGCTATCCCATGGTGGAAGGCCAGTGGCAGGGAAACACAACAGGCCAACCCACAGACACGAGTTGCATAAGCACCACTAATACGTTTGTGAGGGGGAGGTCTCAAGACCCAGAGCCTCCCATGAGGTCCCATCTCCAAATCTGTTGGCTTGAAGATTAAGTTTGCAACATATTCTCTTGGGGGGCACACATGACATAAGAAATATCAACTAAACATTTGCTTTTTTACCACAATGAGGTTTTACATGGCAGTGTACTAGGTAATTTAAGTTTGATAGGATAGATTGATCACTATAATCAGTTGGTTAAATTATTAATCACCATCTGAATATATTACATATTTCCATCCCCCTTATCTAAATGATAAGCAAAAAGGAAACTCAGTATAGCAGGAAAGCTCAGCTCTAGGTACTGGGTTTAGGAAATATAACTTCTGCTTTTGTGCTTAGAAAAGAGATAATGCTGAAGCATTTTGATAAAATAAGTGTTCTCACGTTTCCAAGGAACTCTTAGCAAGCAGGGAGGTTATTCTCCCTGAAAATTCTTCATTTTCCCAATCGTCAAACTGTTTAATTTGAGTATGGTAACATTTTATTTTATTTTCCATTTCTAAAGAAAAGCTGGAGAAAAAGACAAAGATAAAGATGGTAGGCATTCATCTGGCTTCAAATGTTGGGAAGAATTAAATATCACTTTCCAGATAGTGTAGCTTAGAATCCACCAGCCATTAATAGTCTTGCTTCAGTATCAGACAGAAGAATGGCACCTTAAGTAGTGCCATAATCAACTCTAGTTACTCATTACATCAGTCTTTTTGGCCACTTGCCCACTTACTGGTTTTAAATAAAGCTAAACTAAAAGACACAGGAATACACACATCAGAACAGCTCACCCACATTTGTAGCAAAAGGCAAAACACATGTTTAATGATTCAGTGGGTGGAGTTAGGTTGAGAACAGGAGATTAAGACAAAGAAATCAGTACAAGATGGAAAGGGGTATGATAGGCAGAAATAACAATGGAAGAAATGCGGAAAGTGCAGCCAGGTGCATGGATTTAAAATTGGAGAAGAAAATTAAAACCTGCTGAAAAAAAGAAGCAAATTCCCCTTGCTAGGCTTCTGCTTCCAAAAAAAAAAAAATGCAGATACTGTAAAGGGAAGGATAAAACACATTTTACTGCAGTTGGTTTCAAAGTTCCAAGGCCAGTTTTATTGTAATTTTATTTTTCTACCAGACACAGTCATTCTACATTGGAGTAGTGACCCTCCCCAAAGTGGTGAGGATAAAATGTAAAGAATTATTGTTTAGTTGGATGGGCCTGATTATGTTTTACCCCTTTGTTGATGAGCAGTCTATGCATGAAATATGCCTTGAAGGCTTAAATTTTGAGTTAATCAATATTTATTGAGCACAGTTATAAGAGTAGGGATATATTTAATAGTAAAGAAAACATGAACCTGTCAATATGCTGTTTATAATTAGAGAGAACATTTTTCACTGCATTGGTGTGTATGTATATATATATATATATATATATATGTATATGTATATATATATACATACATATATATACATACACACATACACACACATATATGCAAGAGATCTGATTCTGAAGATTAATATTACAAATTATGATCTATACTTGATGAACTTTTGTAAGCCTGTTCTCTTTTACAAAAAGAACATATTTCCTCAAGTAATAGCTTGATGAATATGATATTAAATACAAGACTTCTCATGCACTGGATGCACTGGCAGGAAAGCAATAGATGCTCAAAAATGTTCCAATCTATTCTTCCTCTAGAATATCCTTTCACCAGATCTTGAAAACCAGAAATTCCTAAGTATTAAAGAACCATTACATAAAATACAATTAAGAAAGCAATGCTGACAATTATATTACAGGATAAGACATAATTGATTGACTAATGCATTCTGAAACTAGAATGCATATATGCACTTTTAAGAAAACATGTGTAAACAAATAGGTGTTTAAATTGTATTCATGAGTCATAATGAGTTTAGCATTTTAAATTAGAAGATAACTTACATTAATGGTATAGAGAAAAGACAGAATTGATTGCACTATCTCTCTACACACACACACACACACACACACACATTCATATATATTGAGGAAGGGCATGGAACTAAAAAGTAAATTAACCAATAAATGATCATGATTCAACATTACCCTTAAGGATTGCTTATTCTATAGCTCAAGCAATGGTCCAGAACAAATGAATAAATAATCTTTAAATGCTAAATGTAGCTTGTAAGCTAAAATAAATGTGTTTTCATTTTAACCTGGGAAATTAGAGTAGATATAAAAATACTTACAAATTAAATAACTACCACACTGTTTCTCTTTATGACATTCATTATAGTAAAAAAGTTTTATTTTTAAATATATTGAGTGATATTTGTATCATATCCGATGAGTATCCCCTGAGTTTTTTTCCCTAATACAAATACACACATATACATATAAATAAATAACTTGAGGGTAAATTCATAGTACTGAACATGAAAAAAATGCCATCAAAATCTAACTAAAGAAAGATTTTTCAAATATATTTTTTTCCTAGAAGCTTTCTTGGGGTGGCTCTGTAAGGATTAGATTTATAATAAACCTGACAGCAGACAGATAATTTATGCAAGCACTAATACTTTGCATTTTGTCCCACGTCTGGGACACTTTTACCCCCTTCTCTGGCAAATGACTACAGCACCTATTGCAGTGAGCCCTTGGGCTATATACACACCCATAGCCATACACAGGTCATGTGCACAGACCAGATTCCTAAATTCTACTTTAGAGCTACATTCCAAACTGATATCAAATAAGGCAAGAAAAGGAAAATGCCATTTACATTTGAAATTAGAAATAGTATAGACGTGAAATTGGTACAAGCCATCCCATGATGCAACTTGGACCACCAGGGAACTCTGCTTGTTAGTCTTCCTGTCCTCCACGTGGCACCTTTCCTGAAATGCTTGAAATATGCATGAGGGTCCCATAGGACTAAGTGACTTTGTGTGCAGGTAGCCAGATGCCAGGTGCCTTCTTTTCCTTTCTATTAGCCCTTTACTGAGACTCAACAGATGCTGCGGTGGCTCAGTGAGAGCTGTTTGCATGAGGAGAAGCTAAGGGAGAATACACTGAAAGCTAAACTGTCACATACGGAGGAGCTGAGACTTCCAGAATTTGCTTGGATCTAGAGTAGACGTTCATATAATTGGATATAACATTTTAGATTCATTAATCTCTCTTTACCTTATTCTGGACCCTGAGGCATTTGAATAAATTCTAATAGAGATTGCCTGGTGGACCAGGCTACGCAGTGTAATTAAACCACACCGGACTTCCCTTGAGGAAGTTCCTAGCTGATGTTATCTTATTCTTATTTTCTTGCTGTGAATTGCTCTTTGGTTGCAGCAGCTCTTGCGCTTTCTGTTCTTCAACTGTTCAAGTGCTCTCTTTTTTCTTTTGGGGAAATCAAGAAAACAGTAGTAAGTCTCTTGGAATTCAGCAGGTGAATAACTAAGTACCCTTTGGCTCTCTTTCTGAAAAACAAAGTGTATCAACAACGTAGCTAATGTCATAAGAAATTTCAAACTTGCTGTTGTATAAATATTCTTGTGCTTCTTGTCAGAATGTTCTCTTGAGTATAAAACACTTGTCCAAGAGGCTTAACTCTTAGAGGCTCGATTCCAAGAGCAGGAGAGATTTTAAAAGTCCTGAACAGGTCTCTTCAGCAATGCATGTGTTTTTCAGGGTGCACGGTGTGCCTAGAAGGAGCCACTTTCACAGCTGGAGATGCCACTTAGGACGTTTATTAAAGAAAGGACAAGGAAATTAGCTTTCGAAGGAAAACTGCATTTTTCTCCTTTAGGAGAGAACAAAGTACCTGACCAAATTTGTTTTTCAAAGAGTAGCCCGAGTGTAAAGAGGGAACTTTTCTAATTAAAAGGTAATTCCAGAAACCTCTGGTTGTGCCTTAAATCTACTGAATATGGAAATTTTAAGCCTTCTCTGTTAATTAACTCAATTCACTACCATTACGATGGACAGGGATTCTCACTGCTAAGCTTGCAAATTACACTTTGAAAGCAGTAGGTCAGTGGGGCTCCCACCACTGTGCTCGTAGCCATAACCGGCTTTGTTCAGTAACAGCCAGCCAAGTCAATGGCCTGCTGACAAGCGCGTTCTGCTTTGCTTTTGACTTTTATTTTTTGTCCTTTCCTTTCTCTTTTAAAACCTTGCATTTGTTTTGCCAACATGCCTGCTTTTCTGGCACACCTGCCTTCTTCCTTAGACAGTGTTTGTTCTCTCAGAATCAATTGTGAGCAGCTTGCAACCAAATGCCTGATTAAAAAGTTAGCAGACCTTGAGTGCAATTACTTCAGCTCTATAGCACTCAGGCATTAAACCTGGTGTTAATTGTTTCCCATTTTTGTAACGATCCTTATAATAGGATAAAAACAGAAAAGATCATTTCTTGCAGTTAAAACAGCAGAAAATGAAGACATTCACTCTAATTAATCATTGCAATATGAAATTAAAGACAATTAGGATTAAATACCTTTTAGAATATTTTTATGGTTCCAGGAAATGTCATCATTCTTGCTATATAAAATGTACCCATCAATTTACATTGCAACAAAGTAGTCACTTATGGAAATAGTATCTAAGAGATAAGCTTTATAACTTTTAGAAAGTGTGCATTGTTTTAGAGGATTGTTATTATCTGAAGGGTTTCATTAATAAAGAAGAATGCTCGTGGCACATTATCATAAGCAAATCTGTGATGAAGGAAAATAACAAACCAGAAATCTCATGGAGGTCTTCCTGAAAAGAGATATTCTTCCTCAGAAAGATCCCCTGGCAGGTCCCGCAGGAAGGATAGTGGAAGAAGGCATTGGCACAATACGAGGTGACAATGTTTATTTCCTTTCAATACATTGGACCCTCAATCCCTGCAGTTATCCTTCTATTCGGTTTGATTTTACTTTCATGGTAGTTTTCTTAGTAAGTACAAGTGCATAGCTATCTTGGATGAGACTTGGAACTGAATAATGCAATTAATAAATATGATGAAAGGGAAGGTTTTCAGCCACATTGATGAAACAGATTTCAATCTCACATGGTTCATTTCCATTTCCTTCTTTCACCAGACACACTAACAGAATAAGTGATTGAATGTGTGGGCAGGGCATACATGTATAATATCGTTGCACTAAAAGAATTATTTTCAATTTTTCAGGAAATATTATTTGTTAACAAAGATGTTTGAACTATTATTGGTGAGTTGAAATGTTTGATCAGTCATAACTCTAATTATAGTTCTGATAAAAGCATCCAGTTTTATATCTATGAGAAGTCAGTGGCAAAACAAGGTGTCTACATTAATTTCTCAGTCTGTGAAGCCTAAATTAAGAAGCCTTTTCACACATTAAGCTCTGAGACCTATCTCGCGAAGGTAACACCTTAATTCCTAAACATTGGACTAGGACTTGGACTAAATCAGAATTATTTCTGATATGAGGAAAATTTTGTTTCATCTTGATATATTTAATGCTCCAAAATATGTCTCTAGGAGTTTCCATATTAGCATAGACCACTACAAATAAGCATTAAAATATTTAAGTGTGACATTTAAAGTTTATACCATTTTCAGTATTTTTAACAAATGAAAAGAGTTGTAGATTGTAAAAACAAATTTGTGCACATAGAAGTACCTTTTCAATACAGATATTTATAAATAGAATTATGGTTATATAGAAACTTTTCCATATAATTTAATATGCATTGTTGAGCTGACTATAGGAACAGTACACAATAGTATCAGCAGAATATTGATATTTGCACATGTGATAGAAACAAAATTTCACCCAATACTGAAAAGTACTATCCTCTTTTAAATTCCTTGAAAATGACTTGATGTCCTCTACATTTTTACTAAAGTTCTACTCCCTCTTATTTGTATCTAATCTCTTTTAATAGGCTTTATTTTAGGGATTTTTTGGTTTACAGACAAAGTGTGCATAAGTTAAAAAGAATTATCACTTATTCTTGCTACCTGAACACTTTCCCTTACACTCAGCAATCTTGCATTAGTTAAGTATAATACCCATGTATTTCACTAACTGAATTCTATTAGCTACACAATGAGTGCAATCCATTGTACTTTCACGTTTTATACCCTAGACAATGAAAATTTAATTTAATGGTACCTCTCCCTACTTTATGCTCACATATGGAAATAATGGTTTACACTAATGTAACTGAAAGCAATACCCCAAGCTAGCAAATTATACAACTTATTTTCACATTTGTGATTTTCAAATCCTTAAAAATAAATTTCAAGGAATTTAAAATATTTTTGTCAACTTGCAAGCATCTTACTGTTTTTAAATTTTAAGTCATAAGCTAAATTATATCATGTAACAAGTTCCTCTTAGTGTTGGGAATTTTGTGTGTGTCATTCTGAAACTTTCTTTCCCTCCATGTCCAAGACAAAGCTAGACAGCATTGCTGTGTACACTTATTGGATACTATAGTCAAGGAAACTACCTGGTATTTACTCTTATCTTCAAAAAAATATTGCTATGGGTTTTGAAGGTTTTTTTTACATGGTTTATCCATGTTTGGGATGTAATATTTGACAGGGCTACCTCTTGTAAAAGAACTAAATATCATTGAGTCTAACACTATTTTGTAGATGCTCCCCATATTTATAGGTAATATTATACCTTAGATGCCCTTGACATATGTCAGATTCTTGAATCTGTATTCAGAGAAAACAAGTTATCCTCAGAGTGCAGATAATATCATTGTTCAGATAATAGAGATTAGTGACTCAGTAATGTTTTCAAAGCCTGCCTTAAAAGCCACAGGGCAAACTGAGATTATCACTTAGAGTAGCAGTGATTTTGGTTTCAAATATGAGGCTCAAAGTCATCATGACTGACTGCAATAATAGGTGGATTTTTCCCTTTTGAAATAAAGTCCAGCTACTTAGATTGTTCAGAACAAAGACTCCTCTACCCAGGAGAAAAGAGATAAAATCTTACTAATGTTTATTCCAACTGGGTTAGTATCTTTGTCTTCTTAAGATCAAAATAAAGACTGTGATTCTAGTATACTTGCGAGGTAGTTATACATTATATTTTTCAAACCCACAGAGATTTAAAATATATTTTATCCAACTTAACAGTACATCAATATTTTATACTTTAATGATTAATCCTTATTAATGCTTATGACAATATTTTGAAATGATTTCCATAACCACGTTACTGTGCCATATGTATGTTGGAAACTTGTTTTGTAGGCTACGCTCAGTTTTCTTTAATTCAGAACTCATTATGAAGCCTATCACTACATATCTCATTCTCTCATATCATTCTGACTACATTATTTTTATTACATTTATGATCCCAAAGAACATTCCTTTATATAAACTCTATGTAAGGTTGAAGTTGATCTTTAAAAAAGAGAAATGATAAACTTAACAGTACCATCCTTCAAAGTTACCTTGGTTCATAGAAACATTTAATATTTGTCATTTCTTAAATTATTTTGGGACTCTACAATTGTAATGATCCTCACATGTAATTTTTAAATTATGGAAAATAAGTGTGCCATAAGACTCTCTAATCTATCCTTGTAAAAATGTCATTGTTCATGCATATAAGTGTCTTTTAGTTCTTTAAAATAGAAAGTTCATTAAAGGCAAAGAGCTGGTAACTAAAAGCTCTCCAAAGTAATATTAGATAATTTTCAAAATGATTCAAAACCAGCAACTTTTAAAAATATGGCCTCCCTACAGTGACATTTATATGAGTAAATAGACATAGAATAAAAGTTCTATAATATTCCTATTAATTCAATAAATGTTTAAAAATTTGATAATCATAATTGTATAAACTAAATTTAATAATCAATGAACTACCGTTCCTAAGCAAGTAATTTTTGTTACCTAAGGCTCTGAATTACACAGAATTCAACATAAACAGTGAAAAGATTGCTTTATGATTAACTTAGCTTTAACTAAAATTTAAACATTCTAAGATTTGATTAATGTTTGAATTTTATTTCAAACTTATAAAATAATTAAATCAGTAGCCTCAGATATGTTTCATACTTCTACACTCTAAGAGTGAGAAAATTTTGTTTTAATATATGTATCATATGTCTCTGTTGTTTGTTAATAAATTTTGTGCTGGGCATAGTGACTCATGCCTGTAATTCCAGCACTTGGGAGGCAGAGGCAGAAGGATTGCTGAGTTCGAGGCTTCCCTGGGCTACATAATGAACTCAGGGCCAGCCTGAACTACACCCTGTCTCAAAGAAAAAAAAAGTTTTGTAACATTCATACACATATACAACTATATTTATGTAAATAGATATACATACACAAATATATACATATAGTGTATGAATATTTTAGTCTCTTTATTTTTCAAAAATAAATAAGTAAACATGACTTGAATATTGTGAATTTCTAATAAAAAATGTTCAACTCCAAGCAATATTTTTATTGATGGGCTTTGAGAAATCTGAAAGGACTCATCATAAAATGTCTTTTATGACAAACTTTTTTTAAGTGCAATGAACAAATAGTCATTTATTATGCTCTATTTTCGTATGTGCCTTGATTAGATACACAGTTAACAGTGAATACTTATTCCATGTCAATGTTTCTGTCAATCAGTCAAATTGTTCATTTTTTTTAATGTACCCAAGATTTCAGAGGATATCTCAAGGTTGCTTATTGTATGTGCTCTATAATGATGGAGACTGATCTGCTCCTAATGGCTGTTTCCTCTCTATGTTCAGTTCTAGGAAAAGATATTCTAGAACACTTATCAAAGAGCCCAGAAGAAACAATGCAATATCTTCCCAACAGTGTTATGTTCTGAACTTGTATGCACACCTTTCCATGTGCCATATGTGTAATTTCGATCTTGACCTACATTTTGTAGACTATCAACCATTGTCCACTTCTCCATGTGACTTAGATTCCCCCACTAAACTGAAGAAAAAGATCAAGTTCTTTAATATGATTTCATTGGTAGTGTCTGTGCAACCAGAGACTTGTTGTCTCCTTGAGTCATAGACCATAAAGACATGCTACAAGAGCCTCATTCCCTTTTCTGCTTTGCTTTTTCACCAAAGAAAATGTGACTAATGGTTCAGAATTAATTGTACTCCATGGTTACAGATTTATGTAACATAAGCTATAACTAATCCAAAAGAGTGTTACTCCTTTCAAGCTTCTAAAAAGAGTTTTAGTGTTCTATTTAATGCTATGAAAATGAAGAAAATTCAGTAAACAAAATAAAACTACAGTTGTGGTGCAAAATCAGTTGAGAGAGATTATACCTCATTTTAGGTGCAAATTAACCATCCTTTATGAAGACTTGTCAACAGGGTTGTATACAGTAATAGGAGTTCTTGGAGATTTTCTAACTAGGTCACCTCTTCTATGCCTCTCCCTCCACTGTTGCCTCATTCTCTACCTTTCAGTGATGTGCTCTATATTCTAGCACTGTGAATTGTTAGCTTTCATTCTTACAAGGTAATTATGATCTTGTGCCTGTTTACCAATGAACAAGGGAAAATTAAAATATGTGTGAGTGCATCATTTTTAAAATTTTTTTCTCAGTCCAGTGGTCACAATCTGAAGTTAATTATAATGCAAAAATGGAACTATGTCCCAAAAGCTATCACTTAAAATGGGGTTCTTTGGATTTAAAAGTTTTATTTTGTATTGAGAATTACTAACAAAAAGAATGGTAGAGTGACATTCATTATGTCATTTATTAATTTTGCTAAAGCTAGCTGACATGAATTCTTGAATGCTAGGCGCCAAATCAGACTATTTCTGTGACCAATAGTGACAGGTCTGGCACATATTTTTCAGTCTTCATTATCCAAAGAAAGACCTCATTTCTTTAAGACTACATGTAATGTCAGCAACTTCTATATTTATCTAATAACAGTGAGCATTTAGTACAACTTCTAATTACATTTCTACAACCACCATGTATGCTTTTCTCATTGTAAATATGACAAGGGTAACTAACATTGTCAGGTGAATTAGTTTGTACTAGAAACTACATAGGTTAGGACTCATGCTGAGTTATTTCTTCCATATTTCTATACATATAATTTATAGATCCAAAAATTCTGCTTGTAATTCAGGAACAGCTGCTCCTGTTTAATGTAGTCATTTTATATTTTGTAGGCTCAGATAAAGTGCTGCATTCCTACTGGGCAACATTTAACTGTGAGAAATAGGTTAGAGACATTTTAGATAGCAGGATCTAAATAAGAATATAAGCAGCAAAATACTGCACAATGAAGACAATTTTTAATCCTCTTTGCTTGCTTTGACCCTCAAGGAGCCCTGTGGGTGTGGTGGTGTTCTCAACTCCATGAGGGAAGCTGATTCAAAATATTTTCCTTTTCTCTTATATCTCACAAGGGAAAATATGTTAAAGAAAGATTCTTGTTGTATGTTTGTTTTGAATTTTTAAATTCAATCACCAATGCTACACCCAAAAGGAATTGAAACGATTCACTTTTCTCTCAAGTTTATTAAAAATATTAATTTTTGAGGGAAATGGTACCTGTTTCTCAGATTATATCCAACGCAAAGGGAATAACATTATATTGAGAATGTCACCATATGCCATTAATATATAGCCTCCTACCATAAACAGTCTTAAGGAATATTCAGAGTACTTCTCAAATCATAGAAAAGTGTGTAGATCATTATGTGAGGAACTTGCTTCACAATAAGATGTTTACAATCTGGAATAAAGAGGCCAACTTTAAGTTAATGTGATTTTCTACATATATTTAAAGATTACAAAAACCTATGCAAGTAAACATGCAGTTGTGTAGTAAGTTAAAATAAAGGCTGATAACTTTATACCCAAATGAAGCAATTGCCAGGCAGTAGAAAATAAATTGGCATGAAGCGCAGTAAGTGTAGTGTAAGTGAAGACATCTGCTTTCTCTAAAAATGCTACTTGAATTTAAATGACCACTTGTAATCTGAAACCTAGTCCTTCTTTATATAACATTGCTAAAACTAGGAATTAAAGAAACGTTTTTAAAATTTCTAAAAAGTTTACTTATATCCTCCATGATCAGTGGCACTGTTCCCCATCTTTCTCAAACATAAAATACATGCTCCCTTTTATCTCCAAACATTCAAAAATGTAAGTAGGGAAGAACAAACAAGGAAAGAGTGGGGTTCTGGTATGAATTATTCTGCTACTTCTGAAAGAGAAGTCTGGACAGTCCTTAAACAAGGAACTTTCCCCATAGGAAGCTCCTTGCAAGCTGGACAATGAAAGTCCATTGCTACATTTTCTGTCTTAGCGTCCCTGCATGGATGCTAGGAAGGTCATTTCCATTCAGTCAGTATTCATTACATGCTTATGAAATGTATATTCCTCAAGAGTTCAGTCCTCACAAAAATTTTCCAGTTTTGATTTTATCAACACTTGTTAAGGTTTGTAGCATTTCTGTAGCTGGGTTAAAAAAAAATAGCTCAAGGACCCACCAAATTAACATTTATTCTGTATGCGCATCAAGAATAGCAAGAATAGCCCGATCTGAGGGTCTGTTATTCTATCCCTTTGTTACCCTGTATTCATACATTGGTAATGATTTACAATTTACAGCTGGCAACAGATCTGTAGATATTTTGGTATAAACTCAGAAAACATTCCTCTTTGTTGTTCATATTCTTCTACCTGGATTGTTACAGGTTGATCTGGTGAAAATACCCTGTTCAGGAACTAACCTTGCTTTAGTCTGCATAGTTTGAAGCAATTAGGAGAGAATCACATTCTCAAAAGGTGACATGGCAGATGTCTGGAGAAGCTGTTGGCAAGTGACCTTAATGAAATACTATTTTTAGATTACAACCTTCTTTTGGAAAGTTGTGTGATACAATTGCTGACTTTGTCACTGATGAATTATTAGTAGCTGGAGCAGTATCTAGCATACAGTAGGTACCCAAAGTAAATTTTCTAAATGAATAGATGAATGAGCAGGGCCAGTGGCATTATACTAGAAATTAGAAAATGTGTGTTTTACTCTAAATCTGTTGCAATCTATAATGGCAAGTCACTGTAACGTTTATCTCATTTTTTCCTCTGAAAAAATGTAATGGCATAAAGTATTAAATACCTAACTTATCTCAAGTTCAAAAAGAAAAAAGATACAAACACTACCTTAACAGAGACGCTTTGGGGGTTACAGGGGTATCAAACTCAGGAATTTGAATTCATCAGGCAGGCACGGTACCACAGAGCTGCATCCCTGGCAAGTCATTTAGCAAACATTTCATGCTTATCCATTTATCCATATAAAACCTGTTGACAAAATAGAGTTCAACTAAGAAAAATATTTATTAATTTGATTCTTAAACTTTAAAACTGATATTTCCCACACCAATACGTATCCGTGTACAATTATAAACACTACATATTTAATTGTGTGCTTTTTATAATGTATAAATCTATTAGGCATTACTTTTTTTTAAATTTTGTGTTTGATATATAGAAAAAACGAGCCTTAATACCAGTCTTTGTGCATGAGAATTCCTGTAGATAGTGGGTCTAACATTTTACACTTGCGTGTGAGCCACTCACTGTTAAAAGCTCTTCTGTATCACTAAGAAATGCACAAGAAATATTCATGTCATGACTGAAACTTGTTTGGTAACTCATTCTTTTAGTGAATGTTGAAAAACAGTGCCCATTAAGGCCAAGTTTCCTAGTTTTCTTGAAAGTTCTCTCTTCTTCTTTTCTAATGAGCTGAAAGAGTTGTTTGGTGATTTTTCTCGATGACATAGTGGTACCCTGAGACTTACAGCATCATAAATGTGCCTAGATGTGTATGCGTGGACCTGTGAGCTTCTGTCTAGTTCTTACATGAGAAATTTTCCATGAGCAGAATTCATATCAACAACTGTTGGAAAACAGTAGTAGCTTTTTCATCTTATTCTTTCTCAAGACAGCTAGAGACCTAGAGAGATTTAAACTGTCAGTGGTAAATCCAGTAAACAAATGTAACATTCAAACTATTAACAAGAGAGTCAATAATAATCATACCAGTGGAATGAGAAAAATTTAAGCGGCAAGATATGTCATGGATAAGTAGAAATCCTCAATGAGGAATGTGATCGTAATGTATTCTTACAGTCTCAATAAACTAAATTTATGTAAAAATTAAAATAACAAATATTAAATATTAAAGTACAAAGTAAAATCAAAATGATAAATAATAATAATAATAATAATAAAACAATGGTTCCCTGAAGGAAATTTGAATGAGAAGATATAAATTAAAGGGAGAAATATCCAAATGCCCAAGATCTGGAAGTCTAAAGTAGTTGCATGGTTGCTTGTATTGTCCCTCTTAGCCAACCAGGGTTTGCAAACATTTGTAATCCAGACTGGGAATATTTTCATGACTACAATTCAAGGAACAGCATTTTTAGGGGCAGTAAATAAAACTTTTCCCTTTAAATATACAAATAGGTCCAGATTTTCTGAAAGTAACCTACACAAACCTTCACTTCCTCCCAGCAAAAGACTCTGTCTTTTTTTTCTAGACCATCTTGCCTGCCCCTCCCTTACACCGATTGGCAAATCCTCCTCAGGGAAGGCCTGAGCTGAAGAGATGTTAAGGTGCTGCCTTACGTGTGCCAGTGCTGAGCTCCAAGCAGCTCTCTTCTCAGAGAAGAATATTTTTTTTTCCTTGGGTGAAGAATTCATATCTTTGAAACTAGGCAAACAGAATCACCAGATGTTTGAAAAGATGTAGCTTTCAGTTTAAGATTTATAGCTGCTTTTTACTAAGTACTGACAATTTGACAAGTACTGTATGCCAGGAAGAGTTATTATTATTATTTTTTTATTTTGATCCTCATGAAAACTTCTAGTGAGAATATACTGTTTTCCCCCTTTCTCAGTGTGAGGAATTCTTAGAATGATAACAAACTACCCTAGAATGGGCCAGTTCTGGAGAGCAAGGTTTGCAAGACTGGTCCAGGATTGGCTTCTCATATGATTCTTTTTAGTTCAGTCTGAAACAGAATACCTCACACCAACATACACAGTTTCCAACTTCTAAGAATTCATGGTTCCTCCTCTTCTGCACTGTAGTGTATTCAGATCTTCTTATATTTCCTCTGATGGCTTAGACATTCTCCTTACATCAATCATTATGATGATAAATCAATGACGAATTTTCTCGATCAATTTGCTTCATACCATAACATTTCTATACCGATTCTTAGTCCACAGGCATCGCCAATATCACCTCCCTACAGGGTGACAAATTGCACACAATTCTGCCATTTAAGTCTTAAAAATCTTTGTGTCAAATTAATTAAGAAATATTTCCATAAGCCATGGTAGTTTAAACATTATATCACTCTGATTCAGTGTCTCATTGAAACAAATTACACTAAATTTACATTCATTCTTATTCTCACTTTTAGAGTGTTTAAGAATTACTATAACATTATATATAAATATATATGTGTGTGTATAAATATATATATATTATATATATATATATATATATATATATATATATATATATATATATATATATATATATGAGATGGAGTCTAATAGCTACATTTGAAATAATTTTAGGAAGAAAATGTTTAAATTTTTTATTCAGTTTAATCATAGTCACAGGCAAATAGTTGATGCTCAATATATATTTTTTCCTTGTTTTTTTTTGTTTTTTTTTTGTTTTTTGTTTGTTTGTTTTTTTAGACAGGTTCTCACTTGTATTTCAGGCTGGCCCTGACCTCACTAGGTAGCTCAGGCAAGCCTCAACCTCAGCAATCCTCCTGCTTCTGCCTTCTGAGTGCTGGGATTACAGACGTGAGCCACCACACCCAGCATTATGGTATGGGGTACTGATTGCTGTTGGGTGTGAGTCACCATGCCCAGTACTGTTGTATGTGGTTACAGGATAGAACCAGAGACCTTTCACTTGCTAAGCAGGCACTGGAACCACTGAGCTAAGTCTCTACTCCACAATTATTTTTGAGTGCGTATACCACAAGAATTCCTGAGTCAAAGCCTGATACTGCATATTGAGATATTTCTTAGAAGAAAAATGTATTTAAATTAAGACAACATCGATTATGTTTATAAAATGTCATAAATGTATTTTCCTTTTTTCTGTTAAACATACACTTCTTAATACTTTTTGAAGTTTAGAAATGTTCACAGCGACTACAGATCATCTGTTCCATTAGTTTACTTTTCGGACTTGCTTCATTTTTATTCACCTGAGTTATAACTAAGAAAAATCCATGCAGAGATAATATCAAATGTGCTTTCAAATCTGAGGGTTTCCTAGTAGGGCAATCACTTGAAAAGCCATATTTGTATGATGTGGTTATTTCCCTTAGTACTGACTTCATCAGAAATGATACTGGGAAGGGCACATTAAAAGAAAACAAACCCGTGCTGATTTTCCTTAAAGGGTAAATTCATATGAGTGAGGAAACACTACACTAAATAAGATGGTAACACGACCTTAAACAAGGAGAAATAAATTATGAATATTGCTCAAGTGTGACTTGCTCTGTTGTAGCACTCACCTAGGCACGTGCCATTCCCCTCTGAGAGGCGAACGGTACTCCTAAGACAGCTTGCATGAAGGTGAAATGTGCTACAATAGAGGCAATTAGTACCATTTATGATTGTAGTTTATGTGATGTTAGCATCAGTTCATTAAAAATGTACTGAACTGTCAACTCATCTCACACAGGTCATTGAACAGCAATAAATTGATATCAGCTTTTCTCCATGAGGACTCTAAGCTGAATTTGAACCAGTGACTCATAGAAAATAAGTTCTATTATATTGTCAGTCTATAAAAGTGGACCTTCAGAATCACAATAGAGTTACCTAATACATTTTTTCCAGCTGCATCATATCTTTGACATGAATATGATTTTTCATGTAAAAATCACACATACTAGGTTATAGAAAATGAATATATGACACATTACATATTTACATTTTATTACTTACTATTTACAAAGTTATAATTTCCTTAAATGTGAATAAAACTGGTCATATGTGCCGTGGAATTAAAAGGTTCTGAGACTGTTACAGGAAGATGAAAATTAAGTTGAGGAGTATAGTACATACTGACTACTGGTGTAATTTCCTAAGGCAAAAGATTTCACTTCAACCTGCTGTAACTACTGTCACATTTCATGGATGGCTTCAGTTCAAGGAACATTTACCAAGAGAACTAAATTGTTATGTATGCTGAAATACACAATTCTGTTTTATGAAAACTGGCTTTTATTGAAATAACCATATAGGCAGTTTAGCTCACTTGTAAGAATGATATCATACCTTATCTTTTCTCTGGTATGAGAACCTATAGATAGATGTAAGTGAGTTCTAGAATATATGATAGATTTTGTGAAATAGGAAATATTCAAAGAGAAAGTA
>PVIC010014402.1:0-36627 GCA_004025085.1 Thryonomys swinderianus | reverse complement strand
GCTCACGCCTGTAATCCCAGCACTCGGGGGGCAGAGACAGGAGGATTGCTGAGTTCGTGGCAGCTTGCCTGGGCACCATAGTGAGCTCAGGGCCAGCCTGAACTACAAAGCAAGACCCTGTCTCAAAAAGCAAAAAAAAAAAAATATATATATATATATATAGGATAGATTTTGTGAAATAGGAAATACTCAAAGGGAAAGTGGTAAAGGAAAGTAATAAGGGAAAGAATATGATTTTAAAAGAAAATATATGTATATAGGGGTGGGGGCTTATAGGGTGGGTAGGGATATGAGTAAAAATGAGAATTAACTCATGTCATATACTGGTAAATTCCTCAATATTGAGTGCGATTGTGAGCTGTATATAAAGTATACCAATAAAAAATTCAATTTTAAAAAAGATTAGCAAGGTTGGCTTACATAACGTCTGTTTTTGCATTTACAGAGTTATAAGAAGCAGTCTTAACTAGTTCTATCACTGGTAAAAATGATACAAGGATTATTGTATTTCTTCCTGGCCTAAACACAGATCTGAGAAAATGCTGTAGACATTCAAGAGAATGTATTTTGTACATAGAGTGTATATCCAATTATAATGTTAATTAACACTATCCATATGATCAGGACAAGTACACGGTAGTTTCTATTTCACCTACCCAACCAGTAGTAGGTTTCACTAACTTAATAAATGTCATGGATTCATAATGAAATTTAAAGTCTTTTCATTCTTTGCATTTTATGCCTCAGTTATTCACCGATTTTTCCTGATACTTTGTGTAAATTATGTGCACATGTGACTTTGTTATATTTGTAATGAGTGTATTTATATTTTGATAAAATCTTTTCTGTACACCACTGTCACTTGTAGAGAATCAATATAGTTGCTCATAAGTTCTTTTATTTTTTTTTTTTTGAGAGCCAACCATGTTTTGTAGTTCAGGGACACTCACTATGTAGCCCAGGCAAGCCTCAAACTCGGAGCAATCCTCCTGCCTGTGACTCCGCTTGCTGGAACTACAGGTGTGGACCACATTGCCTGGCATTGTGTTGTGTGGTACTGATTGTTGGTGGGCATGAGTCACCACACCTGGCACTGTGGTATGTGGTTATTGGGGATCAAATTTGGGACGTTGCACTTGCAAGGTATATGCCAGAACCACTGAGCTAACTCCCTAGCTTTTGAAAGTTTTCTTTTTTGTGTTTTTGGACAGAGTCCTGCTTTATTTATTGTTTGGGCTGGCCCTGAACTCACTGTGTAGCCCAGGCAAGGCTCAGCTCACCAATCTTCCTGCCTCTGCCTCCCAAGTGCTGGGATTACCAGCCTGAGCCATCCTGCCTGGCATTGTCTTTTTTTTTTGCAGATTAATGTCATATTGTATCTTTGTGGAGGAGAAATTCAAATTAAATTTGATATCCTTTCAAATTCAACTTAATATATTTACTTTGAAAATACACTATTAAACATATCCCTATTCTTTTTTTCTTTGTTCTTTTTTGAGACAGGGTCTCACTTTGTAGTTCAGGCTGGCTCTGAGCTCACTGTATAGCCCAAGCAAGCCTGGAACTCAGCAATCCTACTGTCTCTGCTTTCTGAGTGCTGGGATTACAGGTGTGAGCCCCCACACCTGGCACTGTGGTATGTGGTATTGATGGCTGGTGGTTGTGTCACCATGCCCGCATTGTATGTGATCCCCAGAGATGGAACTCAAGGATCTTACACTTGCAAGGCAGGTGCTGGAACCACTGAGCTAAAACTCCAGCCCCCATATCCCTATTCTTAATATTCCTTACTATTTTTTCTCTTTCATTCTCATATTTCCTTATTTCCCTCTACCTACACTGAAATGATTTCCCTTTACCTACTGTAAAACTTTCCAAGATTATGGTGCAAAGTCTGATTCACTTACTATACAATTCATATTTGTTTAATGGATGTGTATATTTTCTTGTATGAAAATAAGTGTTCTAACACCACTTTTGTTATTTTCTTCCCACATGAGAGCTGAATCGAAGGCTTTGTGCATGCTAGGCAACCACACTATAGTTGTACTACTGACGCAGGAGAGTTAAGGCCTAACTCCCCATCTGAAACACAAGTTCATGTTCTCTAAAAATCAAAGAATGAATTTTAGGAATGACAGAAGTTTGAGTAGGAAAAATTTATTGTGAGAGAAAGCTTCTGCCTTAAGAGAGACAGAAGGGGGAACCCGGAAAGTGGGGGAACCCGGAAAGTGGGTAACCCCCTTACCTCACCTTTTAGAGGGCTTTTATGGAGCAAAGCCATGAGGTGAGGCAGGTCTGAAATAGGGGACTACCAATAAGATTCAAAAAAGGTAGATGGGTTACAATTGACCAATGAGTAAAGTGGGGGCTCCCAATACGATTTGAAAGAAAAGGGCAAACCATGGCTAACCAATGGGTAAATGAAAAGCATAGTTACTTCAGCAACTTTTTTGACTGAATAGGGTCCAAGGAGAAATCGAGCCTTAGAGGGTCTTGCTTGTCAGGAGACTCCTCCAGGTGGTTCAAGGTCCTGCCCTTTATCTGGGGATTTTGTAATTACTGTCTTCCAGGGAGGGGCTGGATCCAGACCTTGACTTTTCATCCTAGGAGGAGAATGAGGCCTGTAGTTTAATTTCTCATGATGGTATTGACCTTCAGAAAGATCCTCTTTTTTGCAAGTCTTTCAAGGGCCAGCCCTCTCTATCTGCCTACATATGTCTAGCTGGCTTTTCTACCCATAATACTACTATCATCAGGTTTGCTTTCTACTAAGTAGTAATCCTCACCATACATTTTCTCTACATATTGTGAAAATTTTAAAGGAAAACAAGGGGCTTTTCTTGTGTAGTGAGGAAGATTTGGATTGAATATTTGTCTGAAGTTCATTTCTCAATATTGGTTTGAAATAGGAGAGTAACATGGGCTTAGTAATAGGTGCTTAAGACCAATGTCATCAGACTGAGGGCCAGGTTCAAAAGCAAAGGAAGGGCAATATACATCTACTTCTTCACCATGGATCTTCCTTGTTATGGCCTCTATGTGTGTACAACAGCTCTAGAAGAACTGCTGCCTACAAATTGCCGCAAGAGGAGAGAAAGATATATCCTATTCAGATAATTTTCTGGAGTTTTGCCCTCTTATAAGCATGTGCTTTATTAATATCTTTAGCATCTCTCAAGCTAACCATGCTGAGATGAGCTGTTACCTCAAGTCAGTCTTTGGCTTGATGAAATTGATGAGTTGGAGGAAGGCTTTCAAACTGTGAAAGTGGAGACTATGCTTGAGAGCATTTAAAATGCTTAGTTGTTCATGTCTCATTGTGAGGAAATGATGGAGTGAGAGGGTGCTGCGTTTCTACAATCATTCTGTTCCTCCTGATTTGTTATGTGATCAAGATTCAGGATTCCCTTATTTCTGATTTTAGATCAAAATTCTCTGGCCTGAAGCAGTTGAAATGTCTCCTTTTCTTCCCTGTTGATTAATTTCCAGAATACTATTAACATTTATGTCAAGTATTTTTGTGTATAGATAATTATATTGAATTTTTAGCATGTATATGTATTCTGTGCTGTAAATAAGTAATAAGAGATAAGATGGGAAAACCTTCACAGTGGTAGCAGTTGTGTTATTCAAATTTTTGTCATCTGACATTAAACTTTCCCTTGTTTCTACTGTGGCCTGCTCTGGTGTGTGGCACAGTTCTTTTGGTATTGAAATTTTCTCTGAGATATGAGTGTGGAACTGCAGGGTTATACTTGTGCCCTGACTTTCAGAAACATATCTTACAGATTACTGTCAAAAGACTGGAAGCTCCGTACATATTGGAAGTAATGCTGTGATCTCTTCCTATGGGAGAAGTTAATATCCTGTGAGGAAGCCTGTGTTTCTGGGTTGGGCTGGTGATTTAGCTTAGAGGGCCTGGCAAGTGCAAGTGAGTCCAATCCCAGTGACCACATACAGCAATACTGGGGCTGGTGACTCACACCCACAAGCAATCAGTACCATATAGCACAATCTGAGGTGCAGTGCCTCATGCCTGTAATCCCAAAACCTGGGAGGCAGTGGCAGGAGGATTGCTGAGTTTGAGGCTTGCCTGTACTACATAGTTAGGTCAGGGCCAGCCTGAACTATAAAGTGAGACAGCACCGCCCCCCAAAAAAGAAAGATAGATTGAAAGAAAAGAAAGAATCATAGCCTAATATTTCTCTTCTTCTCAAAAAGGTAGTGCATGTTTTCTCTTGTTCCTTTGCCTCAGAGGTAAAAAAATTGAGCAACAGTACTTCAATGAAGACAGGTTGAAGAATAATGAGGATGTACTCAGTGGTACCCACCTTTCTGGGAAGTTCTAGGTTCTGAGTCCAATCCACAATACCTCAAGAAAAGGAAGAAGGAAAGAATGAGAGAAAGCAGGAAGGAAAGTTGATGCTGTAGTCTCACCAGAGAAAGGAAACTTCCTCTGCAAGGATCCCGAGAGAAGCTCTCAGTGTGTTCCTAAATCCCACCTTAAAAGTTCACACTGGCTGGCTAGGTGAGATTTACTGACCTGAATTTATAGTGGAACAGCCCTGAGAGAGCCTTAATCATTACAATAGTGATCTTTTTTCACTTTCAGGGTGAGGCTGAGAACCTGCCCCGCATACCACAGTGCCGGGTGTGGTGGCTCACACCTGTAATCCCAGCACTCAGGAGGCAGAGGCAGGAGGATTGCCGAGTTTGAAGCTTGCCTGGGCTACAGTGAGCTCAGTGCCAGCCTGAACTACAAAGCAAGACCCTGTCTCAAAAAAAAAAAGGGGGGGGGGAAGAGTATTAGTACAAAGATGCCTTTGGTACTGAACTACATTGAAGGATACAAGGCTTAATATAATTGTGATACTTATGATGGCTATTTTACAGGTTTGCAAGATGTATTTATGCTCCATAATTGTACAGGTCTTCAAACATTGTGTATGTTATTCATCTTCTGATTTGGATATTTGCCATACATTTTGGGGAAGTAAAAATGTCTAACAATGGCTATTCTTTTTTTTTTTTTTTTTTTTGAGACAGGGTCTTGCTTTGTAGTTTAGGCTGGCCCTGGGCTCACTATGCATGAGTCATCACGCCCAGCATTGTATGTGGTTACTGGGATCAAACTCAGGATTTGAACTTGCTAGGGAGGCCAGCGCTAGAACCACTGAGCTAAATCTCCAGCCCAACAATGGCTATTCTACAGTAGAGACACATTCAAGTGTATTACAAAGATAATGTCAATTGTCATGCTAAAATATTATGTATAGTTCTTTATTTAAGGCTCTTTCCTACTAACATTACAGTGACTCAACAACTTAACCATGATTTAACAAGTGTAATAGCCTCTTAACTATGTTTTTATTCTTAAATGCTTTATATACAGATTGATTTTATAGTCAAGTTCAGTACTCCAATTGCATATGCTATGCTACTGATCTTCTCCCTTGGGTGTTTAACAACTAAAGTTCCAGAGACCTGAACTAATAAGGTAACTGGGCTAAAGAGGCAGCCAATATTTTGGCCCTGGCCTTTCAAGGTCAACTACCACTACTGAAGATCTAGGACAGACCTAAGGGAACTATCTCCAAGAGATCCTATGATCCTAAAAGTGTGCCGAAGGAGTGTCATCTGGTGAAAAAAATTCTCCCATGCTTTTGCAAGAAGCATTCTTGTCAAGCAAGGCCATGACATGTCCTGATGGCTGAAACTAACAGAAGGGCTGAGAGACTGCGTGGTTCTGAGATACTGCCTGAGGAGACTTGTTTGACCTTGTCTGATAATTTTGTTTGATATAGGTCTCACTATAACTTGGTCTTAAACATCCAGTAGAAAAGTCTGAAAAATACTTTTACTTATTGACTATAGACTGCCAAATTCCAAGTAATCAAAAATGTTATAATTAAGTGCTAGATATTTTTGTTTTATAGTATTCAGCAGATACAATTTCTAAACAGTACTCATTGCTAATTTACAACATGGTTTTCATTTAAGGCCTATTATTAAATCAGCTCCCTGTCTGTGGTCTTCTCTACATCAACCCTTCTCAGCTCCAAGCAATTAATTGATACCTGTGCCCTTTCTCCTCTAACGACAGTTAGGGATAGCCTTGATTTAAGAACTTTATAGACATTTAATTCAATCAAGCATATTAGGGGTTCTGATGTAGGGATAAGCCATTGTTGGGTGTGCTTGCATTTTCCTAAAAACACACTTACATAAAATAAAAAAGAAATGGAGATATGTTGGGAACATGGTTTGGGAGAAATAATTGGAAGATCAAAATTGATCAGGCCTTCCTGGTGCAGATGGACTCTGTACTCAACTCCCCTTCACCTCTGCTAACAACAAAGACTCCCGGTGGTCTCACATGCTGTGATGCTTCAAGGTGGAACTACTCCATTGCCAGTGTCTGCCCTGCCCAGTGGGATCTTCATCTGCATAATGTCTCTAGGACTATTGGAGGTGACTGCCCTGCCCACAGGATCTGTTACATTCTGTTATTCTAGAGGTTCTGAATAAAATGTGTGGTGGGCTGGGGCCTGGCGTCTTTTGCTACCCAGAGTAGCATGGATCTGGTCCAAAGTTAGCCTCTCTGAACCTCATTTCTGCCTACTTATTAATTTTTATTTCGCCATATGCCGTCGACTCACAGGAGACTAGAATCTAGTGTAAAGGTTCTAGTTACGTTCCCTTCCCCTGGTTCCCACACAGGACCAGTGTGCTTATTGGAGAGAATATGGGCACTACAAAAATAGTTGCCCCAAGCTTTGAAGGAAGAAACAGGAACTGAGAACACGAGGCAGAGACGCCTCCCCAACTGTGCTCTTTCCCCTTGCCAGAGAAGGGAATGAAAAGGTCAGATAGTGCTCAACCTATACAAACAATACAATCAAGCTGGGTCTCCATGAGCCCCTCGTCTATGGAAAAGTCAGGGACCAATAAATATCTTTTATGATAGATAGTGGAGTTGAACATTCAGTAGTTACCCAATTAGGAGCCTCACTCAGCACCCGCTAGACTCAGGTGAGTGGGTCCCTAGTAAGAAAAACTTTTTGCAGAGTCGCATCTGCGAAATCGAGGGTAACAGCAACACATACAAATTTTAATACATGCCTGAATGCCCCAGACTGCTTTTAGGGAGGGATCTTCTTTCTAAATTAGGAGCACCTATCACCTTTAGAGAGAATGACAAAGCCCAATCGCATTCACTCCCCTCTTGCTGGTAAAATTTTGGCTGTTACTGTTGGGATCAAAGAATTTTCATTTTATAAGTCACCCCTATCTGATGTTTTAGCTGTAAACAAACATTGTACTTTATAAAGAAGTCCTGTGTAGATGTGATATATATATTCTGTAAAAATAATTTGTGACAACTTGCTAACTGTGCTAATTGTGGGAGGTTTCCTAAAACCCCCAGGCAAATCAGTAAGGTTGCTGGACTGGTTGCACTGGTAGCCAAGTACAGGGGTTTCCTGAAGAGCTTAAGGAGATACAGCTCACATAATTAACCAGTGAGCTAATCAATAGGGCTGTTCCCACCAAGAATTTCCTTTGTTAGCCCTCCCACAAGATGACTGTATTTCCTATTCCCCCTCTACCAATGACCACCTGATAAGTATGATAGATCAAACTGTTAGCCATTTACTAGAAAGTTTAGGTCTCCCTCCCATCTGTAACCTGAAATGCCCTTAAAAGGGGCCAGTAGCCATTCTTTGGGGTCTCCAACCCAATATTGGTAGACTCACTGCATGCTGTGCTAATTAAAAGTGCCCTTGTTCATTACATGCATGTGTTTGTCTTCCTCGGCCTAGCATGATCCAGGCATTACATATGGGACCTTGTCGGGAATCACTTTCCCAGGAACACCTACCATGTTGAGCACTTTATTCAGAACCGATCGGTAAGTTTCTCTGTGTGTCTTCTATGTGTCTACTATCTCTCTTTTCTTGGTTGATCCAGATCATTTTGGTTTGGTTGTGGTATGTAAGTTAGGCAGACGTGCTATTGGACTTCCCACCTGAGGAGTGGGGAGACATCCCTAAACTCCTTTGTAGGGATCTTCCTTGCTTGAGGGCTAGTTGAAAACTCATCCTTGTCAAGGATTCTAAACTCTTATCTTCCTTCGGTTGAGGGCTCATTTCTATCGAAGACAGCTAGCTGTCTTCCTAGGTTGGAAATTACCCTTGTCAGAAGATTCTGTTTTTCTTTGTCTAATCTTGTCCTCTTTGATTGGAGGTTGACCTTAAGGTTTGCCTCTGTAAAAGATTGTCTCCTCTTCTTGGTTCATGTTGATCTGTAGGATCTATAATATTGTCTTTGTCTCCCACTTTGTGCACCATACTGGTACTCTGTGGTTTTTGTTGTATTGTTTTGCTCTTGATTGGCTATTTAAAAACTCATAAAAAAAGTCTTGAAAAACCTGACTACAAAAATACCCCGAGAAAATAAATCAAAGTGGTATAGTGTTTAGCATAGCTGCATTCCAAGCAGTGGACCTAGGAATCTGGAAGAGGCTTCTGGCCATTTTGGCCAGAGACCCAGGCCCTGGAAGGAGTGAGCTTGGCCTCCCAACTTTTCCGGAGGGGGAAGCGCACCACAGGAAATTTCTCCTCAGCCCCCTTGGAAACTTGGGATACTCGAGATATTCACCAGTGGATTTTAAAAAAATGCAGCAATTATCACACTTAGCCCAGCTACAACTGTCTGGTTTGCTCTGTGAGACTTCATCCTGTCCCTTTTGGTCTTGGTTTTGGTATGATTTAGCTATAAATTAGATTAAAATAATAAGTTCTACATAAAAGGGTCAAAATAATAACTATAAAATGCCTAAAAGTTAAAAATGGTCTAACATTTTCTCCTGTTGTAAAAGTGTTGTTTGGTCTTGCCTGGGTTGTGTTGGTAAAAACTGATCCGTAAATGAAAACAGTTGAAAGTTTTAAAGAGGTGCCAAGCTAACATTGTGACATACATCTTATACTGTGTATAAAAGGTATAAAGTATAAAACAAACTAAAATTATATAACTTGGTTCTGTCAGGCAAAAGATACTTTAAAAAAATCCAAGCTACCGATTTTAACTAACTGATAAATACATCTTTGTTTCACCTGGGTTAATGTTAATTGGCATGTTTTAAATGTTTCTTGTGTATTACCAAATTCTTAGATTGTAATTATAGTTAGTATGCTATTTCTATATCTCAATTGCTGAAAAAACTCAAGGTTGCTCCTGTTACTACTGCTACAGGTGGTCAAATTGTAAAATGTAAGGATCTAAGAGCAAAGGAAATCACTTCAAATTTTAATAGCTAAAAATTTATTAGAGGTGCATAGTAGATAAAAAATGTTAAAAAAAACTATTAAAAAGAGACTTACAAAAAAGATTCTGTATGATCTATAAAGAGAGGGTTAACAGATGTTATACGAAAAGAAAAATGTATGTTTTGTTAATAAGAGAAAATACGAGGTAAATATAGCAGTGTGTGCTTGACCACACAAAGTTTATTGATAGGCATGTGGTAAAACCAGAGAGCTACTTCTATAGAGAATTTTATAAAGTCTGGTGCCCATCTAACAGTGAAAAGGATATTTGTTGGTGGCATTAAAAAGATACAAAAAAAGACATGGTTTGCTGGGCATGGTGGCTCACACCTGTAATCCCAGAACTCCGGAGGCAGAGGCAGGAGGATTGCTGAGTTTGAGGTTTGCCTGGGCTACATAGTGAGCTCAGAGACAACCTGAACTACAAAGCGAGACCCTGTCTCAAAAAACAAAAACAAAAACCATGGTTTGAGAGACTACTTAACTTTGAAAGGTATCACAAGATTGCAGCCATAAAAGTGATGAAAACGAGTAAAAAGAGGATTTGCTTCTTTAACTTTTGAAAGTCCTACTGTTTTTAAACCAATTAAAAAATTGTCATTCTTAAAGTGTAGCATTACAAGGTGGTAAAGATAAACAAAACAACTGAATGAATTTAGAAAAATATTGTAAAATGTTATTGCAAATTTTAATGTCTAAAAAGCAAGTAAGAAGGTAGTTGACTGGTAGTAAGCAGAAAGAAAAAGGTTTTGTTTTTAAATAAAAATGTCTGGTTGTGCCAGAGTGTGAAAGGAAATAAAAAAGCTCAGCTTTGAGGGCCTGTTGCAAGTTGTAGAAGGTTTGAGGAGATATAAACTTCACTTTAGTATGAAATAATGCAAAGAATGAGTTTAGAAATTGTTCATTGGGCCAGAGATTTAGCTCAGTGGTTCCAGAGCCTGCCTTGCAAGTGCAAGACCCTGAGTTTGATCCCGGTAACCACATAGAATGCTGGGTGTGGTGACTCACACCCACCAGCAATTAATACCATGTACCACAGTGCCGGGCATGGTGGCTCACATCTGTAATCCCAGCACTGGGGAGGCACAGGCAGGAGGATTGCTGAGTTCCAGGCTTGCCTGGGATAAATAGTGAGCTCAGGGCCAGCCTGAACTACAAAGCAAGACCCTGTCTCAAAAAAAAAAAATTGTTGGGCCGGAGGGTTAGCTCAGTGGTTCCGGTGCCTGCCTCGCAAGTGCAAGGTCCTGAGTTCGATCCCCGGTACCCACATACAATACTGGGTGTGGAGACACGCCTACCAGCAATGAACACAGCATACCACAATGCAGGGCGTGGTGGCTCACGCCTGTAATCCCAGCACTGGGGAGACAGAGACAGGAGGAATGCTGAGTGTGCAGTTTGCTTGGGCTCCATAGTGAGCTCAGAGCCAGCCTGAACTCCAAAAGCAAGACCCTGTCTCAAAAAAAAAAAAAAATTGTTCATAGTTTGACAGTATCAAATCAGTTTTGGTAAAAAGTTCTGGAAGTCTCTATGGTAGTGACTGTAGAGCTGGTGTAATAGATACAATAGCAAAAGATTTAATTTAAAAAAAAACAACAAAAAGAGCTACTGTTCTTTTTTTTTTTTTTTTTGAGACAGGGTCTCGCTTTGTAGTTCAGTCTGGCCCTGAGCTCACTATGTAGCCCAGGCAAGCCTCAAACTCAGCAATCCTCCTGCCTCTGCCTCCCGAGTGCTGGGATTATAGGCATGAACCACCATGCCCAGCTGAGCTACAGTTCTTAATAGGAGAGGAAACAAAGAGGTGTCAGGAAAACTGCAGGTTACTTTGAGACAGTCACCCCCAAATACATCAGGCAATTTGCCTGGTAAATTGTGATAGTGGTAAGAAGAATAAAAAATAAAGAAATTTTTAACTTTTCAATATTCATATAGTTCAGTTTTTCTACACTGTAGCACAGAAACTTTAACAAAATGCAGTTTTAGAGGTGTTTCCCTGTGAGTTAACAAGTAAAGAATATCATTGTTAATTACTAGTTTGTATAACTGTTGCTAAAATTAACTATAAACACCTACTGACAGCAACTAAAGCAACTAAATCTATTCTCATTTCAAACCATGATAAATAGACATTGGCATGTAAAAAAAGATATATATTTACAATGCATGTTTTAGATAAAATGGGATGGGGTACTCAAATTAACGTATTTATAAATTTAGCAGTATTAAGATTACTTTCAAATGAAAAAAATCTCAAAATTGTTATTAGTTTTTGTGTATTTTCTTTCAAAATGAAATAAATCATGGTTTTAGTGTGTCAGACTTGCTGAGTCCTAGCTGTATCTAAACACCTCCATTCAGCATTATTAAACCCCTAACTGGCTGACAAGCTTTCTTCTGAGTTTACCCTGTATGTTTTGCTGGGTAAAACAAAGGATAGTTTAAGTGCAATTGTTAAAAATTTAATGCAGCAAAAGTGTAGCACAGTACACATTGTGTTATTCATTATGTATATTTGAGCTTAAATCAGGTTGGTATAAGTTGTTAATTTATTTAAAAGATATTGGTTAAAAAAACAGATTATAAGGTCATATATAAATCTTTGTTCTGTGCCAGCTAGAGTGATTACAATTTCTTTCATCAAGTCTTAAGTATGTGCCCATCTTTTACTTTCTCTTTGCAGTTTAACATTAAATCCAATATTTTTATTTGGTTTTAAAGGTACTAAGCAAAACTAGCAATAAAAAGGGAGCCAAGGGCAGGAGCAGAGGTCGAGAAAAGACGTCAACATTTGCCAGTTTTTCAGGAGGCCCCAACTGCAAAGAGGACCACTAGAGAGCGGACTGCCCCTTGAGGCGAAGGCCCCAAGGTTCAGACCCCTCTCATCAACTGGTCCAGCTGAGCTGAAGGGGCCCAGGGCACTCACTGCCTTCTCCCTCTGGTGGGACTGTCATCTCCACAGAGGAACCCTGAGTAGTTACGACCATAGGTTAAAGAAAGGTAGACATGTGTTAGGCACATAGATAAGACTGGGCCTCAAAAAGAAGCAAAAAAAAAAAAAAAAAAAGCCAATGTGGAAGTTAGTGTTGCCAGAGGAGAAAGCTGTCCCACCTATGTAAGACAAACGGCCACAATTGAAATTCTGAATAGGCATTGACAGACGTTCTAGGAAAGGCACCAGCCTCCTTAAGATACAAAATAGCATTTGATATTCTAAAATGGGAGCAAATCTCCTGGGGTAAAAAGCTAAGACTTTAACCCACCTTCCTGAAAAAAGTTCATGGTTTGTCTATTTTGTGTTATTTCTCATTGTACCAATGTTACTCAAGCTACTGTATTTATAATGTTACTGTTTGACTGTAATTTTGTCCCACTCTAGACCCCGGATCCTCAAGGCTTTGCTCCATAAAAGCCCTCCCTTTTCAGAGAAACCTGCTGTTTTAATTACTCTGTTAGATTCTGCCTTGTTTACTCACCAGCCCACCTGGGATGATTGCCAGCAACTACTTCAGATCCACTTTACTATGAAAGAGTGGGGAACACATAGCGAGGCCTGCAAGTTGGTCCCAGGAGTTGATGGGAGAGCCAGGACAATTCAGTCTCAAATTGAAGAAGTATTTCCCTTACAGTGACCAGATTGAGACCCCAATATGGCAGCAGGTAAGGAGAGTCTAAAAAAATACCGCCAGACTCTGTTGGGGGGTCTCTGAGCCTCTGCACGACAGCCCACAAATTTATCCAAGGTAAGCCAAACTATACAGAGAAAGGAGAAATTCCCTAAAGCCTTTTTAGAGAGAGTCCTTGAAGCTTATCGTACTTACACTCCCTTAGATCCAATGGCTGAAAAGAATCAATCCGCTGTGTATATGGTTTTTGTAAGTCAATCAGTACCAGACATCCACAGAAAGCTGCAGAGGTTGAAAGGGTTTAAAGGAAAGAGATTAGCTAAGTTAGTGGCAGTAGCTGAAAAAGTTTATAACAGTAGAGTCCTCCAAAAAAAAAAAAGACAAGTAAAAGGGATGGCAAGAGTTTTGTTAGCTTCAACAGCTGGTGAAAACTGAGATCAAAAATTTAAAAAAAGGATTGCAGAGAGATGTTGATGATTTACTTTTAGTGGCATCAACTCTTGAAGAGTGCAAAATGGCTGCAGAGGAGTAATTAAAAGCCCTTGATCAACTGGGGTACTGAGTCTCAAAGTAAAAGGCTCACTTGTGCCAGACTGAAGTTACCTATTTAGGTTATATGCTCAAGCAAGGACAACGGCAGCTTTAACAGCTTAAAAAGAAACCATCCTATGGATTCTGCCACCCACCACGAGACGCGAGGTAAGAGAATTCCTTGGGTCAGTGGGATTTTGCAGACTGGATTCTTGGTTTCATTGAGATGGCAAAGCCTCTCTATGAGGCAACCAGGGGAGAAAAGACTCCTTTAGACTGGACAATCGAAATGGATAAGTCTTTTGAGACCATAAAAGCTGCCTTGCTAAGGGTGCTGGCCCTTGCCTTACTGGACATTTCAAAGCCTTTTCAATTACATGTAGATAAACATAAAGGGATAGCTAAGGGTGTTTGACCCAGATGTTGGGCCCTTGGAAAATCCCAGTGGCATACTTGTCCAAGAAGTTAGGTCCTGTGGTGATGGGATGGCTAGCCGGCTTGCAGATCATTGCAGCCACTGCATTGCTGGTAAAAGATGCTGATAAACGGACTTTGGGCCAAAACCTGGTGATTATCACCCCACATGCTATTGAAAGAGTGTTGGCTAGCCCCCCAGCCTGATGGATTTCAAATGCAAGGCTGGTACAGTACCAAGCTCTGTTGCTAAATCCACCCCGGATCCAGTATCAAGCAGCCACAACTCTTAAACCGGCAACACTACTGCCAGACCCGGACCTTGAGAGTCCGTTAAATGACTGTGCTAACATCTTAGACAGCTTGCAAGGAACACGTGCAGATTTGACTGACAACCCATTGAAGCAGCCTGAACTAGTCTAGTTCACAGATGGGACTAGCTTCATGAAGGATGGTGTCAGATGAGCAGGAGCTGCAGGAATCTCTGAAAACCAAGTGGTCTGGGCAGAAGTGCTGCCCACTGGGACATCCACTCAAAGAGCTGAACTGATAACATTAACCAAGGCTCTCCAACTGGGAGAAGGTAAGAAACTGAATGTTCACACACACAGTCACTATGCCTTCACGACTGTCCATGGGCATGGAGCTATTTACAGAGAGAGAAAGGCCTCACCGCTGAAGGTATGACCATCAAAAATAAACAACTTCTAGATTTGCTTGCAGCCTTATGGTTACCCTGTCAGATTGCTGTAATGCATTGCAGTGGACATCAAAAATCTGATAATCCAGTAGCTCCAGGCAATAACCTTGCAGATCAGCCAGAAAAGCGGCACTTTCTGCTGCTACCGCCTCGACTTTGACACCTCTGGCAGTAAATCCCATCCTGCTGCCAGTTCCTAAGTATGAAGTAGAGGACCAGTGATATGCAGAGGCTTTTCACTATGCTGAAATACCCAATGGAAATGGCTGGTACTTTAACCATGAGGGAAATTGTCTCCTGCCGTCTAACCTTGCTTACAACATATTACAGCAAATACATGACTACCCACCTAGGAAAAAGAAAAATTACAGACTTATTACAAAACTCTAAATTAAAAGTTGTTGGACTGAGAACAAAGGTTCATAAAATCATAAGTCAATGTGCCACCTGTCAGATGGTTAATGCTACAAAAAGACCTCCTCATACAGGAATGAGATTAAGAGGAACTAGCTAGGTTTGCACTGGGAGACAGATTTTACTGAAATTAAGCCAGGTATGTATGGATATAAGTATTTGTTAGTGACACAGGAGAGTTAAGGCCTAACTCCCCACCTGAAACGTGAGTTCGTGTTCTCTAAAAATCAAGGAATGAATTTTAGGAATGACGGAGGTTTGAGTAGGAAAATTTTATTGAGAGAGAAAGCTTCTGCCTTAAGAGAGACAGAAGGGGGGAACCAGAAAGTGGGTAACCCCCCTACCTCACTTTTTAGAGGGCTTTTATGGAGCAAAGCCACGAGGTGAGGCGGGTCTGAAATAGGGGGCTACCAGTAAGATTCAAAAAAGGTAGGCGATGCCAGGCATGGTGGCTCATGCCTGTAATCCCAGCACTCAGGAGGCAGAGACAGGAGGATTGCTGAGTTCGAGGCTTGCCTGGGCTACATAGTGAGCTCAGAGCTAGCCTGAACTACAAAGGGAGACCCTGTCTCAAAAAAAAAAAAAAAAACAGGCGGGTTGCAATTGACCAGTGAGTACAGTAGGAGCTTCCAATAAGATCTAAAAGAAATGGGTATACCATGGCTAACCAATGGGTAAATTACAAGCATAGTTGCTCCAGCAACTTTGAATAGGGCCCAATGAGAAATCAAGCCCTAGAGGGTCTTGCTTCTCGGGAGACTCCTCCAGGTTGTTCAAAGACCTGGCCCACTGTCTGAGGAACTTGCAATCATTGCATTCCAGGGAGGGGCTAGATCTGGATTTTGACATTCCATCCTGGGAGATGAGGTCTGCTGCTCACTGCTATCTGGAAGTGTACTTTCTCATTGATGGTGTTGGCCTTCAGAAGGATCCTCCTCTTTGCAAGTCTTTCAAGGGCTGGCCCTATCTATCTGCCTACATATGTCTAGCTGGCTTTTCTACCTATAATATTAGTATTCATAGATACCTTTTCAGGATGGACTGAAGCATTTCCTACTAAGCATGAAACAGCTAATATAGTAGTTAAAAAGTTATTAGAAGAAATTATACCGAGATATGGATTGCCTCTCTTGTTAGGATCAGACAATGGACCAGCTTTTGTTTCACAGGTAACCCAAAAATTAGTTAAAATCTTGGGGATTGATTGGAAATTACATTGTGCATATAATCCCCAGAGTTCAAGGCAGTTAGAAAGGATCAATCGGACCTTAAGGGAGACCTTAACTAAATTAACCTTGGAGACTGGCAGTGACTGGGTGACTCTCCTTCCCTATGCCCTTTTTAGAGTGAAAAATACTCCCTATGTTCTTAACTTGACTCCTTATGAAATCATGTATGCAAGACCTCCTCCAATTATTCCCAATGTACACTTTAAAATGTTAAAAGAATTTGATAACCAGCATTTTCTCTCTTCTTTGCAAGCCTTGTTTGAAACTCAGAGTACTATGGCCTCACATTAAGGCTATGTTTGCAAATGTGCTTGCCCTAGAGCCTCACCAGTTCCAGCCAGGAGACTCTGTTCTAATCAAGCAACATCAAAGGGAAACCTTGAACTGTGCTGGAAAGGACCTTACCCTGTGATTCTAGTCACCCCCTAAAAGTCTGGCTAGCCAAACGTCCTCATTCTCCTTAGCCAGGGTTTCTTCTCAAAAATAGATGAGGGTTAGATCTTTTGTTCCTACAACAGAGAGGACTATATGCTGCCATAAATGAACTGTTGTTTTTACGTAAAGCACTCTGGGGTTATAAAAGTTTCTAGGACACTCCTCAGAAAACATCTGCAGGAGAGAAAATTGCAAGACCAACAGTCCCAGAACTGGTATGAGTCTTTTTTTTAAATGAGTCACCATGGCTTACAACCTTAGTGTCATGTCTAATTGGTCCCTTGTTGGTTTTACTTTTGCTTCTGACCATTGGACCTTATATTCTTAATAGACTTGTAACTTTTGTCAAAAAGCGAATATCAACTGTTCAACAAACAGTGTTAATGTTACAGTATAAGCCCCTAGACTCTGAGACTACAATGTGACAAGGAATCCATGATTGGATTCCTCAGGTTCTAACTCTGGGAATGTTGGGACCAAAGAATCTTCATTTTATAAGTCACCCCTATTTGATGTTTTAGCTGTAAACAAACATTGTACTTTATAAAGAAGTCCTTTGTAGATGTGATATATATATTCTGTAAAAATAACGTGACAACTTGCTAATTGTGCTAATTGTGTGAGGTTTCCTAAAACCCCCAGGCAAATCAGTAAGGTTGCTGGACTGGTTGTGCTGGTCGCCAAGTACAGGGCTTTCCTGAAGAGCTTAAGGGGACCTAGCTCACATAATTAACTGGTGAGCTAATCAATAGGGCTGTTCCCACCTAGAATTTCCTTTGTTAGCCCTCCCATAAGATAACTGCATTTCCTATTCCCCCTCTACTAATGACCACCTGATAAGTATGATAGATTAAACTGTTAGCCAATTACTAGAAGGTTTAGGTCCCTCTCCCGTGTGTAACCTGAAATGCCCTTAAAAGGGGCCAGTAGCCATTCTTTGGGGTCTCCAACCCAATATTGGTAGACCCACTGCATGCTGTGCTAATAAAAGTGTCCTTGTTCATTACATGCATGTGTTTGTCTTCCTCAGGATAGCATGAACCAGGCATTACAGTACCAGCATATGACACAAGTTAATTCTCATTTTTACCCCTATCCCTACCCACCCATACCTCCCCACCCCCTATATACATGCTCTTTTATTCTTTTTCTGTATCATATTTATTCCTTCCCCTCATTACATTCCCACACAAAATTTCCTTTGCAAACTTCCCATCCTACAAAAACTGTCATGCTTTCTATAGCTCATTTGCATCTACAGGTGCTCATATCAAAGAGAAGATCTGGTATTTGCCTATCTGTGATCTGTTTATTTCACTTATTAGTGTATCCTCCAGGTGTCTCCATATGCACATAAATGAATCGATCTTGTCATTCTTTATGGCAGAATAATACTCCTTTTTAGAAAAAAAAACACATCTTTATCCACTCTCCAGTGGATGGGCATTTGGGTTGTTTCCAAGATTGAGCTATCACGAACTGAGCTGCTATGTCCATTAATATTTGTTTTATATAGTTGGGTGTACTAGAATTTGGTGCATGAATATTTATCAGTGTCATCTCTTCCTCTTGTATAGTTCCCTGTACGAGGATTTTGTGTCCTTCTTTGTCTCTCTTAATTAGTTTTGGCTTGAAATCTATTTTGCTTGCAAACAAGATAGCAATTCCTGATATCTTACTGGTCCTCCATGTTAAAGCTTGCATGAATGTACTGGTCTTTGAGCAGGGCCAGATCCTTGGCAGTGACAGAGGCAGCTGTATGAGCCAGTTCCACCTTTACCTATAGGGTGTATCTGTATGTGTGTGTGTTGCTCTGTCCTCACCATTCTTCTCCTTTAAGGGTTTGGCCATGGTATCTGTATGGGAACGCTAGTGAAGAGGGGTGCAGCTTTTTGGCCCTAGTTTGCCTTCTGTGGGTTGGGGAGCCTTACTAGAGAATCTCCAAATTCCCTAAACAAACAGAACATGTATGGAGTGAAAGATAGCAAGAGTAATGCAGCAGACATTCTCCATCTGGGGTTCAAGTGTGAAGCCCAAACTGGGGTCCAGGATGGGGGAGGGCACTGGTCACTGTGGTCCAAGAAAAAAGGGAAGGGTGGAGCATTCGGGCTCCCTACCACACTCACTGAAGGGTGGCACTCCCCCACACTTCTCAGTGTTTTGAAACACCTAGGGCTCACCAGCCTTTGTATTTAATTTGAAGAAAACAGGGAAGTTAGAAAAAAAGTGATTATTTTGTGTTTTAAGTTCACAGGAGGGAAACAATAATGGATAAACATTTTTTTCTGTGAGTACTTAGTAGCTCACCTTCTTTTCTGTGAGTACTTAGAAGCTCACAATCTTTGAGGCCAAATTAGAAATTAGGAAACTGGTTTTGTTGGAGGTTTTATAAACGGGTATACCTCAACACTGAAGTAGAATGAGGAGTTTCTCCTGGATACAAAAGATATTTGGAGACTTTTTTGATGGTTTTCATTGCACAGGACTTAATCAAGATATTTGTCCTGAGCTACGTCCCTTCAAATTTGTATTTTATTTTTATTAAAGTTTTCACATCACATTTTACTTAGTTGCACAAGACTTGGAAAATTGTGATACTTCCTTGCCCTGTGGAAGATGGACTGGTTGAACTTAATTAGATTCAATTTGAGGTTACCAAATCACTGAAATTTAGCAATAGTTCTGTGCTTAGCTAAAGTATTGTTAAGGCATGATGGTGAACACCTAATGACATCTACGTAGGAGACTGAGATTAAATCACCAAGCCCAGTTTGGATAACTAAGACATTTTTTCAATATGAAATACTTATATTCAGGGTGTAATTCCACTCTAAAGCTACTGGTCCAAGCACATGAGTCCCTGTGTTAAATGTATAGTATTGAGAAGAAAAAAGTTATATGGTGAAAATCACATTTTTAATGTTTAATTTTACTCATTTTCACACTAGAAGTCCGTGTTACAGTAGTTGCTCCTAATGGGAGATAGCAGTAATGAACCCCATAAACCTTAACATGTTGCTCAGTACTCTTTTTTTTTTTTTTGCTTTTTGGAGACAGGGTCTCTCTTTGTAGTTCAGGCTAGCCCTAAGCTCACTATGGTGCCCAGGCAAGCCACCGCGAACCCAGCAATCCTCCTGTCTCTACCTCCCGAGTGCTGGGATTACAGGCGTGAGCCACCACATCCGGCATTGTGGTATGAGGTGTTGGTTGTTGGTGGGCGTGAGTCTCCATGCCCAGCATTATATGTGGTTACCAGGGATTGAACTCAGGTCCTTGCGCTCACGAGGCAGGCGCCAGAACCACTGAGCTAACCCTCCAGCCCTGCTCAGTACTCTTTACAAAAGAATTTGCCTGAAATTCTATTCTCTCTCTGTTTTTTCTCATGTTCATATTCCTTTACTCTATTCTCCTCTGCAGTCTGGTTTTCTCTTTGCTTCCATGTATTTCTCATAGGAAATTGTTCACCACTTGATATTATCTTGTACATATTCTATGCATACCTTTATCATGACTCCTGTTAGGAGTTACCTCTATCTGTGATCATCTGCTTTTAGATTGAAATATTACAATATGATGGAAGTATCTGTCTCATTCCTTTCACCCTTGAAAGAATTCTCAGGAATTAGCACAGTGAATATTATACAATATTCTGTATCAAGTGTGATAGGATTAGAAAATTTTTATTTTGATAGACCAAAGATATGCTACTGCTACATGGTCTCTGTACCCTTGCCTTGATTTGTTCATGTCCTGAATATTTCACAATGAACAAACTAAGATTCAGCAGAGCCTCACTGTGCCCAGATTCATGCTGATACCCAAAATTAAAGACTGAAGCACATGCAGAACAAAAAGACTACAGTCACTGCCACATCAGAGGCACTTTTAAGTGGGAATCAATATTGGAGTCCACTCAACCCTCTGATCGCCCTAGAAAGTTGGGCAGCAAGGGCCTAAGAAAGAAAAGCAAAATTTTATGGTATGTGGGGACTGGGAGATCAATGTCTCAGAGTGGGAAAGGACAAGAGTCACTCAGAATCAGACATTATTGTTTGCATAAAACAACTGGAGGCAGTACTGAATGACTTAAGTAATTCAGAGGACGGTGGTAATATGCTGTCAAACACATGAGGAGAGCATGCTTACCATAGCTGGTTTAAGGACCAAACTGACTCCATTTTGTGTTAAGTCTCCATCTTGTCTGAATTCAGGCCTCCAGAGCAATCTTCCCCTCCCCCTGGTTCTTAGAGAAACCACAAAGGTGTGTCAGACAGAGGTTTCCAGAAAAGTACATCTGGTATATGTAAAAATAGATAAAAATTTTCCTCTTGCAGTCTGGCTTAAGTTCCCAACCTTGATAGCTTGAGAAAGTAATGCCCCTCTACCCTCTTGCCCAATCATGTAACGCCAAGGCTTGGAAATCCCTGCTTGCGGTTTTTCCCTTTATATACCCCATCCTCCTGGAGATTGGGGCTGACTTTGTCCTCCTGTGTGAGAGAGGTTCTCAGTCCTTGTTCCAGAGCTCGCTAAATAAAACAACCTATTTACTGTGCATCCGATTGATCTTGGAGGTCTTTGGGGGATTTGCAATCTGGGCATAACACTGGTAGACATTGATCAAGGTGATACCTCTTTCTTACACTATTTGTTCATCAAAGAAAGGATGTCTTCAGCTTATTTAATCCTGACCTTAAGCATCACAGGGTCATTGATGCTACAGTTATTACAGAGCCATGTGTGGATGTTTTCACAGGACACAATTTGTTGGCAGGAAAGACCAAGCCCTAGACAAACCTAATCATAATTTTCTTATGGAATTATTTTCCCCCCAAATTATGTAGAACCAAGGAAGGATTGCACTTTTTCATGAGATCCAGTTTGTCAGATAATTGCCCCTAACTCAGCTAAGTTTCTGTGGGATCCACGGTAAGGGAATGTAACTAGGACCTTTGGATTTAGGTTCTAGTCTCCTGTGAGTCAAAGGCACACAGCAAAATAATAAGAGACTTAGAGAAACTGAGCTTGGGTCTGATCTATGCTACTCTGGTTAGCAAAAGACTCCAGGCCCCACCCTGCCACAACTTTTATTCAGCAACTCTCTAGTAACAAAAATGTAACAAAAACTCAGAAGGCAGGGTAAACACTGGCAATGGAGCAGTTCCACCTTGAAGCATCACAGCATGTGGGACGACCAGAGAGTCCTTGTCATTTTCCAAGGTGAAGGTGAGCTGAGTGGACAGCCTAGGCAGCCAGGAAGGGCGTTCCAATTATTTCTCCCAAACAGGATTGTTTTGTAACATAGTTAAGTCCAAAGTCTGTCTGCAGGAAGGCCTGGTCGGTTTTGACCTTCCTATTATTTTTTCTCAAACAGGATTGTTCCCAACAAGTTTCCCCTACTGCTGGATAAGTGAGATTGAATCAAAGGACTCTCAAGAGATATGAAATCATATTAGGTCCATTTTAGGTTTTAAATATGTGCAAACAGTTGCCATGCCTCTCCTAAACAAATAGGAAAATGCAATCATGCTGTTTTTATTAGCAAATAGCAGGAACTTATGCGTAAATAGAGCAAGTAGACACAAAACAAAGTATACGAACCCTCTGGCACCCAGAAGTCCAGTGATTGTCTACACTCCTCAGTAAACCATCCTTAGACAGCCAAGTCATAAATATTCCTTATGATTATAATCACTTCCCCAAAAATCTATAAGCATAGTTTTCTTTCACTGATAGCTGCTAGAATCCCCCTGACTTTAGTCCCTGAGCTGAGTGTCTATTCATTGGCAAATGATGACATTTATGTCAACTGTGTCATTGTCTTTGTTAATTTATTGTCTATTTCTCATCCACAATATGAAGAAGGGATGTTTTGCTTTGCCTCACACTTTCTGATGTTTCATTCCATGACTTCAAAGTAGGGTAGCTTGCCAGAGTCTCATCACAAAGGACTCAGAACATGGAAAGAAAGAGTCAGTAGAAGAATCAAGTGAAGAAGTATATACCCTTCCAGGGCACAGCACAGTGATGCTCCTCTTGAAGCATGACCTCCAAACATCACATCAGTGGTAAAAACACATCAGTGCCCCAATTCAGTGATAAATATCACATACCTGTGGTCACACTCTCCCAAAGGTCCTACCCATGAGCACATGAAGCTGTGTGGAACACTTAGAAATAAAGTATAGCAGAACTTGAAAAGTTCTTCCTTTGACCTCTATTACCTGTACTTTTGACAGAAGTGAAAGCCCAGGAAAAGCAACAATGGTTTGATTTTAAAGATTGTGTACAGATTCTGATTCAATACAAAATTATTAAATGTTGTATTGTATGAACAAAAGAATGAGACATGGTAGAAACCTGAATGGTGATTGTCCTATCCCATCTTCTGTCTTTGGACAGAGCAGAACATGAGCCTTTCTGTTTATACTGTCTGGACTGTGAGTACCAGAATTATCAAAATAGAGGCACTAGGGGTGGTGATTATTCATTTGCAAGATATGTGCAGCTTTCTCAGTTATTTTACAGGTATTTTCTGTTGTGAGAAAGTCAATGTGATGTTCTGTTTCCAAAAAAAAATCCCCGCTGGCAGGGCTTGATAGACTTTTCTGCATTTGCAGATGGGAGAACCACCTTGTGAATTTTGGGTATATTCAGATTGAAGTGTTATGTTTCATGATATCATTGTAGTTAGAGTCACGAGTGTTTTCCCAGAAAACATTGTCATACACAATTTCACATGATTGTGGATATTCTTCATTGGTTCTTCTGAGTTGTCACCTATAAATGGAAATAGTAACTGAAGATGTAAATTAGTGCCATAAGGCATGATAGGTGTTGTGAAATAGGAAGAAAATATTCAAAAAGAAAGGGGAATAGGGGAAAGTAAAGAAGGTTAAGAAGAAAATTTGGTGCCTAAAAAAAGGAACAAAATTTATGTATATAGCATGTGGAGGCTGTTGGGAGGGCAGAAAAATGGGAAAATAGGGGCCGGAGATTTAGCTCAGTGGTTCTGGCGCCTGCCTCGCAAGCGCAAGGCCCTGAGTTCAATCCTGGTAACCACATATAATGCTGGGCATGATGGCTCACGCCCACCAGCAATCAATACCACATACCACAGTGCCGGGCGTGGTGGCTCATGCCTGTAATCCCAGCACTGGGGAGGCAGAGACAGGAGGATTGCTGAGTTCGAGGCTTGTCTGGACTACATAGTGAGCTCAGAGCCAGCCTGAACTACAAAGCGAGACCCTCTCAAAAAAAAAAAAAAAGGTTTATTTTGTCCATGTACTTTAGAGATTACACTCTTGACTTAAAAGCTTCTAATGCACAAATTTTATGGTAAATAAAAACAAAGGACAAAGATTCCTACTTTATGATAATCATGATCTAGAGAGAAGAGAATCTGAAATGAGACAGCATCCAGATTTGAATCCTCAGTTCACACTCATGACTCAAACTGAAACACTGCTACATTTTTTTAAGTTGAAAAAGTTATTTATATGAGTATATCCCTTGACTCCAAGTAATTTTTGTAGAAATATTAACGTTGAAATGTGTATAATTTCAACTTGTGAAAACCACAATAGTTCATGGCATGTTTATGGTCTAAATTAGTTTTGTATCACAGCCTCATCACCAGGCAGTGATCAGTTACATCAAAATGTGTGGTCAGTCTCAGCAAGCATTTTAGCTTTTTTATTTGGTATTAGGTTTTCTTCAGAATTCAGGCTTTTTTTATGACCAAGTGTAAAGTATTAAGTTTGTTTGAGGGAACTGAAATGCTTGCTTCTCTTTTCTCTGTTTTGCAAAATGTTTTCAAGTCAAGAGTGTAATCTCTAAAGTACTTGGACAGAATAATCCTTTTCTTATACTTTATGTATCATGCCCATGTAGTTTCTTCTTAACCCAACCATTGTATTTCTCTTTAGGGGCCACATATTAATTTTCAGGATTTAAAATGAGTAGGTTGAGAGACAGTGGGAAAATGTTGAGATTGAACAAACACTTTATCCCTAACAGCAACCCTTTCTTCTATTGCCTTTTGTCCTCACATTAAGGATTGATTCTTTTATAGGCTGTAGACTCTGGAACATTCTGAGCACATTGGTGACTTGCTTTCAGGAAGAATTCACTGAGTCCATTAAGAAATCCAAGGATGCCGGGTGTGGTGGCTCACGCCTGTAATTCCAGTACTCGGGAGGCAGAGACAGGAGGATTGCTGAGTTCGAGGCTTGCCTGGACTACATAGTGAGCTCAGAGCCAGCCTGAACTACAAAGCGAGACCCTGTCTCAAAAAAAAAAATCCAAGGATGCATTGAAATCCCAGGAATAAGTCTCTGAAACACAGGCATTCCTCAGTGGAGGTAAGGTACACAATTTGATAATTTCCTCCACCCCTGCTGGAAGTGCTTTGTTTAGGTTGCCAGGCTTAGCTCAGCCAGCCCACAATGGAGCAAGAGACAATCAGTGATGAAACCTCGGGCCCTCTGACCTACCCATTTAGGTGGGGTGATGGAAGGACTTCCTGTGTCATGGCACAAAAATGCACAGCCTGAGTGCATTACTGAGAACCTCCACCTGAGTAGACTACCCTTTTTATAACTTCTACAAGCTTCGAGCTGCATTTGAAGGTCCAGGGAGAACCTCAAGCCACACAATGATGAGTGTGTGGGTTGGGGCTGTGAAGGGACTGGAAGGGGGTAAATTCTAGAAGCCAGTGGCTGGAATGAGCTAGAGAAGTGAACAATCTGTTACCTCGAGAATCTCAATCTTTGTAGTGTTTGCTCTGCATCTTCTGTTCTGTTTTGCTTTGCTGAGGCAGGGAGAATTCAGGGACTTAAGAATACTGTCCCCAGTGTAACATTAGTAACTGAAAATGTGTTGTTAGGCAGTGGCAGGCATAGCTGTATCATGAACCCGCTCTGGGAAGCAGAAGCTTTGGGAGCAGCTTTGGGTCCCATACTCAGTAATGTGTGTTTACTTGACACTTCTACTTAGAGTGGTTTTACTACATGAGCAGTGATCGTGGTCTTCCCACAGTGAGAAATGTCATTAAGGAAAGAAGAGTGCTAGGAGAAATTTCCCCCAATATAGATAAATAGTCCTATGCTGAGCAAGTTCAAAGGATCCATGGCTTAGCTATGATGTCTGATGGATTGGGGATATTTTGTGCATTTTCAATCAATTTAATTTTCCATTTCCTGTGAATTGATCAAAATGCTTTCCATTCTGCCAGGTGTGGTGGCTCACGCCTGTAATCCCAGCACTCGGGAGGCAGAGCAGGAGGATTGCTGAGTTTGAGGCTTGCCTGGGCTACATAGTGAGCTCAGGGCCAGCCTGAACTACAAAGCAAGACCCTGTCTCAAAAAAAAAAAAAATACTTTCCATTCAGACAGTTGGAAAGGTGTCTCACATACAGATGATTTTGAGTGTCTTTATTCTGAGGATGTGTTTTTGATTGCCAGCGAGGTCTTACTCAAAAAGTGGTTGAATTTTTTACCTATAATGATTTGAGAGAGTCAGTAAATAAATATTATTATGCTAAATATCTGTGTAAGACATATGTCTCAAAATAATGACTTAGTTTTTGGAATCATGAATTGTGGTATATGCCACTTAGCTCATATGTGTAGTTTAGTGTTTCTCTATGTATGACTGGCTTATAGGACACAAACTCATGAGGAATGCCTCACCCTCTATGTCACTGAGAAAAACCAATCTGCTTGTACCATAGAAGGAATAGAAAGGGAAAAAGAAATGTCTCCATGAGATCTGATATTTGCCACTGCATTTGAACACTGATCTCAAGTGACTTGAAGCATCCAGTATCAACTCTTCATCTTCTAGTGGAGATTAATCAGCAAGGAAAGACTTGAGAGGAAGGAGACATGCAGCAGACATTATCTCATAGTTCGTTCCTTCTTTCCTTAAACCCACTCCAACAGGAACATAATTAATATTCTAAGCCTCTCTCAAGCCAGCCAAAATGATGAGACGATTATCCATTGCATGACTCAAGGTGAGAAGATTTTTCTGGAGAAATTCACATGCCATAACAGAAACTGTTATGGAAAAATTACTATCCTAAGTTCTGAGCTATCCCTGCCTCATCACAGGCAACTGACTGAGGATAGGGCTGTCTTACAGCTCAGCTATCTTTCTGAGCTTCCTTCTGGGATTAGTTGTTAGAATTCTTGGTTTCTTGTAACTTTGGATGAAGAAAGTTGCTGTCTGAAGCATTTCAAATTTTCAATTTCATCTTGTTTAGGCTGTTTCTCAAACAAATTATATAAATTCTTTACCATATGAAATAAGTATATTCCATATCAACATGATTTTCTTTTCCATAAGGAAAATTCTTAAGTTGAGAGGTAAGAGATGAGGAAGTGAGTACCATAACGCTAAGCATCTTATTCAATTTTTTTGCCCTCTGACTACCTTAGTACCATCTTTGTATTTCATTGTGTTCTGCCAATGCCTGAATCCAAGTGTTTCATTGGATTTGGTAATTTTCTTTTTTTTTTTTTTTTTGCGACAGGGTCTTGCTTTGTAGTTCAGGCTGGCTCTGAGCTCACTGTGGTGCCCAGGCAAGCCACCAGGAACTCAGCAATCCTCCTGTCTCTGCCTCCCGAGTGCTGGGATTACAGGCGTGAGCTACCACGCCCGGCATTGTGGTATGCGGTATTGATTGTTGGTGGGCGTGAGTCTCCATGCCCAGCATTGTATGTGGTTACTGGGGATCAAACTCAGGACCTTGGGCTTGCAAGGCAGGCACCGGAACCACTGAGCTAACGCTCCGGCCCCTTTGATAATTTTCTTTATGTCATTGAATCTGGAAGTGCAATGACTGCTGTTATCCCATTATCTGGGACAGCAAAGAGAAGATCCCACAGAATACAGTAAAAAGATGCAAGTAGCTCAGCCAAGTTTGGAGTATATCTTTTCTTTCTTTCTTTTTTTTTTTTTTTAGTGCTGGGGATTGAACTTGGGCCCTTTTGTGTCCAAGGTTGGTGCAGTACCACTTGAGCTAAATCCCCAGCACATCTTGCTTCAAGTCAAAGATTCAAAATGGTGGGTCAAGTCAATATTCTAGGAGGAAGTCTGGATATGCAAGTGTTTTGTTTATAATCTCTCATTTGGGCTCCAACTAAATAGGTAATGCCTTTTACATTCTCCTGCTATCTCAGTGGGAAGAACATGGGCACACCCTTGAATAAGTGAAAAAGAGTGTGGGTTGTGTTATCTGTCAAATCAGACATGCTAGGCAGAGCTTAGAATCTTCCTTTTCAGGAACCTAAATCAGAAGCTCCTAGTGTGTTGCTCAGACACTCCCAGGTTGGCTCAGCCTGAGTGCTCTGTGTGTTCTATTGACTGGTTCCATGACAAGGATTTGGGCTACCTCAATCCTCAAGGAAGTGATTGTGCAGGACCAAGTTAGCAAAGGCAGGAGTATGTTGGATATTTGTTTGTTTGTTTGTTTTTGGTTGCATAAGTCCCTCTTGGAAGTGAATAGAAGCTTTGGCAGGATTTGAGATTTGAGATTTCTTAGATTTGAGATTCTGCATCCATTGAGAAATCTTTCCTCCTATGTGTCCACACTCAGTGCAACACATTTGATTCTTTCTGGCCCTCAAGAGGGGGCCAGATAAACCCTCACTGGTTGTTAAACCCATGCTTTGATCTCCTTGAAGTAAGACACTCAAATATATGTGCAATTTATGTATGAATGGGGAATGAAAAACAATATTGATCACACAATTACTATAGTCTATTGATAGTTTGTAGATGTTCCAAAAAGGACATGCTGAATTAGGTAGCACATTGATAAAAAACAGTATTGTATTAGGGGCAAACACCAATTCTAGGTCTGCGTGTCACAAAAGTGTTTTCTGTATAAGAAATAGCAAGAAGGAGTTGATACATCTTTTTTTGAAAGTAAGGCATGATGGAAGATCAGCCCCTGAATCAGTGGTTTTTCACTGAGGATGTTCCCAATATGACATTAGATAACTGTTGTTTGAACAAGTAGATCAAATGTTTTCTATTTTGAAGATAATTTAGGACAATTATGTAAGTGAGTTTTGTTACTGCTCAATTAATCTAACTATTTTTGAGGCAAAATTTAAGCTTTTGTCTTTTTGTTAGACATTAAAAATTTGGTGCCAGGCATGGTGGCTTAGGCCTGTAATCCTAGCACTCAGGAGCCAGAGAAGGAGGTTTGCCAAGAGCTCCTTGTTAGCCTGGTCTATATAGTGAGTTCAGGGTCAGCCTTAGTTTCAAAGTGAGACCCTGTCTCAAAAAAACTAAAAAACAAAATGAAACAAAAACATTGGATATAAAATATCATGTAAGTGTAATGAGAAGGGTGTTCTTCTAGGATAGAAACATGTGCAGCATATTTCTTTATGGTCCTGGTAACTGGATATGAGATTTTGACTGTGAATGTGACTTCCAGCACTTTTATATGAGTTTTCTGATTTAATGCTGGGGCTCAATAAGGACCCAGGGCATAATCACAAGTGTGGATCACCAAGAAAAACTATATACAGTGATCACAGTGCTTACTTGGTTAGGACTAAACATCATCACTTACTTGCTTTAATATCAAGCATGTTGTTTTGTTTTATTGAGAATGTGTGGAGAAAATTCTGAAGACATCTTTGGGACCTTCCTGCCCTAGATAAATGTCTGTGAATCAGATTCATTCTGTGTGTTGAATAATTTTTAATGTCATATTTTCCCTGGATTCTGCAGAAGAGAATGTAAGACTATCCTGGGTTGCTGAGCAGTACAAATGTCCCCCTTTTTATTATAAGCCACTTGAGTTAATATATTCATTTCTATTAAGGGACTAGCTGAATATGTCATAACTTGAGAACTTCAGAAGAATGAGTCATAATGAAAAACAACATCGCATGCAATCTTAGTAATCTTCATTTGAATCGCTGTTCTAGAGCTGTGCCCTAAATTTGTAACATTTTGGACATGCAGAGGTGTATCATAAAGAAATTACTTGTCAGAAGTAAGATTTTGAAGGGAAAGCTTTACCTGTTAACAGAGATTAAAGTCAGGAGGTGCTAGCAACTGACTGGGAAAACTCTAATTTATTCATCCTTGTGTGGATAGGGTGATACTGGGAGAGAGATAGTGGCAGCTAGCTGAAAGTGATTTCATCCCTGAGTGGATAGCTAACAGCTAGAAAGAGATTCTAGTGACTAACTTGGAAAGGAATTACATATATAGTTACTAAACTGGCAAAGGATTCTGGAGTGGAATAGTCATGACTTAGATGCCCAAAGACTGTCTGCTCAACTGTGTTGATAACTCCTGGACTCATCAGCACCAGGGTGGGTTATACTTCCTTAGAGTCCATTTGCCATATTTACTGAAGAGCTGCTGTTTTTTGTTAAAAGGAATGTGCTTGCTTTTTCCTTCCTCTTGCTTTAGTGTAGGCCTGACTGGGTTGTGCACTGATTCTCTACACACTAATGTCTGCTTTACAATGGTTATTGCTCGTGCTCGCTTCGGCAGCACATATACAATGGTTATTGCTCAGCGAGTAATACATAATGGAGATCAAAAGAAAAATTGGGAAATGTGAAAAATCAAATTTCAGGTGTTTGTGGGTGTTTGTTTCTGCTTACTATTGAGGCTGTGGACAAAAGAGAAATTTCACTCTGAGAGGATGACTACCTATGATTCCAAAGAAACCCTGCTTTTATATTTCCTGGCTTGTGTTTCCCTGTCTCACCACCTGTTACTGAGATATGGAGGGAATAGGTGTAACTCTCAGATCTATTAAATATCCCCAATACAAGTTTATGGTCTATAAAATCCCACATTAAATTCTAGGAACCCCAAAGGTGAAGAGCAGAAAGAATATATTGAAATACAAATAATCTCTGTCCAAGAGAGATGGAAGTGGGACCAAAGAAATGTTCCCCAGGGCCCTGCTTCCCAAGGAGGTTTTATTGTGCAAAATCAGGAAGTAAAGTGGCTTCAAAGTTGGAAAAACCTCTAAGGCCTAATAGAAAATTACAAAGTGGGCATGAGGTGTGGCAAAACCATGGCCAACTAATAAGATTTTAAATATAATCACCTAGGTAATACTGATTAAATGGGAAAACAAGTCATATACAAGGAATTCCCTCTTTTAGAATATTAATCACTACTCTTTATATCCAGTGGAGGCTGTACCTCTTTATTCATCATGCTAACTAGTGAACATGCTTCAGTTGTCTCCATGTTGGCTGCTTGAGCCCCAGGCCTATCTAACTGTCTGCAAGATATCTAATTGACTTACCTATTAAAATAACTGAGTTTCCCTGGCCTGTATAGCCATGATATAATTTGTAAAGCCTTAAATAGGTGTAATTCTCTGAATGTTGGTTCCCTTGTGAAATCTCAAAATTCAACTTTCTTTCTTAACCAGCTTCCCTTTTGCTTCTTTTGCAGTAGTTTCCTTTTATAAAATACAAGTTACACCAAGAACTTAAGGATTCCTTGCAAGATTTCTCCATATAATTTTCTAAGTTAAATATTACCATATGATTTTCTTAGTTTAAAAGTAGAATTAATTACATCTGAACATGCTAAATGTTAAGAGGCAATAATCTGTTTTGCATTTATGATACATCTGTAAAGATCTATTTAATCATGATGCAGGTGAGGAAATCAACTTTGATTACCTACACTACATTTCACTTTGTTCAAATACTATCCTTATTGTGGCCACAGTGGTATAGCACTGCAAATAAATAAAAGAAAAGGGAAATATAATCCTCAACCTGCTGCATACTCAAAAGGCAATTTTGTGTTCTTTAAAATTGAAGAGTAACCATGGTGGATAAGAGTAAGAAACTTTTATAGAGAAAGAAAGCATCTTCCTCAGAGGGACAGGAAGGGAAGCTGAAAGTGGGGTGACCCTAGGATGCCACTTCCCAGGGAATATTTATATAAGAAAGCCAGGCGATGAGGCTGGTTCAACAAAAAGATTCCAAAAGTGGACAAATCTATGATCAATCAATAAAATTGGTATAGATTAGTGGAGGATCCAATGGGAAAGTAAATCAGGTAACAAGCGCAGAAGGATTTTCATTGGGGAACATTTCTGGAGGGGTGGGTTAAGACCTTGGGTCCCAACACAGATGACTGATACCTACTTAGAATATTGATCAATGGTATTTATCATACATGGGTGTGATAATCCTTTTCCTTTTGTTGGCTTCAGTGAATTTCTCTTGGTTATCCTCCGTGTTGGCTCATCAGTCCTTTATGTAGGCTCCTTGTCTGTCTTTCATATTGGCTCCTTGTCTGCCTTCCATGTGGGTTTTTTGAGGGCCAGCCCTATCTAAGTGCCTACAAGATATCTATTTCAGTAATGAGGGGAAAGAATAAATATGATTTGAAAAGAAAAAGCACATGTATATAAGAGGTTGGGGTTTGTGGGTGGGTAGGGATATGGGTAAAAATGAAAATTAACTCGTCATATACTGGTGCAAATTCCCCAATGTTGAGTATGCTTGTGAGCTGTATATAAAAGGTACCAATAAAGAATTCAATTTAAAAAAAGATACCTATTTCACTTACCTACCTACAACAATAGGATGGAGCTTTGAATTTCTTTGGCCCTTAAAAATTTCATGAAGGGCCAGAGGGTTAGCTCAGTGGTTCCGGTGCCTGCCTCACAAGTGTAAGGTCCTGAGTTCAATCCCTGGTAACCACATACAATGCTGGGCGTGGAGACTCACGCCCACCAACAATCAATACCATGTACCACAGTGCCAGGTGTGGTGGCTCACATCTGTAATCCCAGCACTCAGGAGGCAGAGACAGGAGGATTGCTGACTTTGAGGCTTGCCTGGGCTACATAGTGAGCTCAGAGCCAGTCTGAACTACAAAGTGAGACCCTGTCTCAAAAAAAAAAAAAATTCATGAAGCAGGGCTGGAGGGTTGGCTCAGTGGTTCCGGTACCAGCCTCACAAGCTGCAAGGTCCTGAGTTCAATGCCTGGTAACCACATACAATGCTGAGTGTGGTGACTCACAGCCACCAGAAATCAATGCCACATACCACAGTGCTGGGCATGGTGGCTCACACCTGTAATCCCAGCACTTGGGAGGCAGAGACAGGAGGATTGCTGAGTTTGAGGCTTGCCTGGGCTACATAGTGAGCTCAGAGCCAGTCTGAACTACAAAGTGAGACCCTGTCTCAAAAAAAAAAAAAATTCATGAAGCAGAATGTTACTGGCTTCAACTCTTTAATTGAAATGCTCATAATCAAGGTTAATGTATCATTTTATGATGATAAAACAATTATAGAAGTTTCTTGTTGAACAACCTAGTAGACAAGGCATTCCATGGAATTTTTTATTGTTCGCCTACTCCACTGCCCCTTTGTGTTATTTCCTGTTGGCTTTTGTTTTTAGTATCTCTTATAGAATTAAATATTACTTTTGTGTGAGGGCTGTAACTCAGTTTTACTGCACCTGCCTGGCAAGTGCAAGATTCAGATTTTGATTCCCCAGTAGTGGGAAAAAAAGAAATGTTACTGTTGATTTTTATCTGCAGGTGTTAATAAATTAGAATTTTTGGTGCAATAAGAAAAAAGCAAATAAAAATTCACAGTTTTGGGCCAGTGATTTAGCTCAGTGGTTCTGGTGCCTGCCTTGCAAGTGCAAGGCCCTGAGTTCAACTCCAGTAACCACATACAATGCTGGGCGTGGTGACTCATGCCCACCAGCAGTCAATACCACATACCACAGTGCTGGTGGTGGTGGCTCATGCCTATAATCCCAGCACTCAGAAGACAGAGACAGGAGGATTGCTGAGTTTGAGGCTTGTCTGGGCTACATAGTGAGCTCAGAGCCAGTCTGAACTAGAAAGCGAGACCCTGTCTCAAAAAAAAAGAAAAATCAGTTTTTTCAAATGTTTATGAATTTTTCTTATACTGCTATATATATATATATATATATATATATGCTTCATGAACCTGTGAAATAGTTGATAAACTGTTATCAACTTAATATATTTATACAGTTTTATTTTATGCTTGCTATAATTTTCATATGTGGTTTTACCATTTGTACAAATGTGTCACTGTGGGTTTCACATGCCATTTACTATTTCCAATCTTTTTGTTTGTACCTGATACATTTTATTTGGAAAATTTCTGTAATTTTAATAGGGCTGTTCTCTGTACTATTATCTGTGAATTGGTTTTCATTTTTTCTGTAGATGTTATGTCTAATTTTCTGAAATTGAAATCATTGTTCTTTTCCTTGCAATGTTTTTATTTCTTTGGGAGCACTCATTTCTGCATCTGTGAAACAGTTTTTTTTTTTAAAGAATTCATTTGACAAAGAAAGAGGCTTTTCATTGGAGAAAATAAAATTTTATTCCAATTAACAGAGGATGAAAATCTGTAGATTCTGGCAGCTCACTGGGAAAGGCTTCACCCTTGAGCAGATGATTTAACATCCGGAGAGAGATATTAGCAATTGAGTGGAATAGGAGTTTGGCTTATATAGGTACTGAAAAGACTACAGAGACTGGGGTGGTATATTCATGACTTAGATAACTAGCAGAGGCTGCTCATGTATGCAAATACCCTCAGGACTTCTCAGTGTCTGTTGGCTTTAAGCCACATTTGTGATTCTATTTGGCCAGTCCATCATTTAGAAAGTTGCAGGAACCTTCAATGGCATAGGGTGGTTCTGATCCTCCACCTGAGTCTTGATATGAGCTGTGCTGCCAGTATGGTATGTAGCAGCCTTATAACACACAAGTCCTGAGATTTGTTTTCTTTGATGGTAAATGCTGATTTTCAATTTAAAATTGTATCCCCCTCTCCAGACCAATCTTGTCTGAATTTTGATATGGAGTAAATACAGGTGGGCTGCTTCTCCTTGATCAACTGTCTGATGGGAGGTGAATTAAAAAGATATGATGCCACGTTGGAGATTTAGCACAGTGGTTCCAGCACCTGCCTGGTAAGCACAAAGTCTCTGGTTCCATCCCCAGTAACCACATACAACAGTACCAGGCATGGTAACTCATGCCCACAAACAACCAGTAACACATACCACAGTGCCAAGTGTGGTGGCTCACGCTTGTAATTCTAGCACTTGGGAGGTAGAGGCAGGAGAATTGCTGAATTCGAGGCTTGCCATAGTCTACATAGTGAGCTACATAGTGAGCTCAGGGCCAGCCTGAACTACAAAGCGAGATCCTGTCTAAATAAAAAAGATATGATCCCTTGGAATTGGCTGAGATTTTCACTGAAAAGAATAAATAAGATGCAGTTCAGTGAATGGAGCCACTGGAAAGGAAAGTGGAATTCAATTAAGGAAGAAACCTTGCTGCCTATTGCCAATATTTTGTACAAAAATAAACCATGCAGATAAGCAGCGTCTTTGTTCTCAAAGAAGTTGAGACTATTAGTGTTCTCAGCATTTTCTACAATATATTTAAGTAACTTGGGGTTCACAGTCTGTAAAGCTGAAAGTCTCTGGTTAGTAGCCTTCTTTTGAGTCACATCCTTTGGGGTATTGGGGACTGAACCCAGGACCTGTGGCAACCTAGGTGAGGACTCTATCACTGAGACACACCAACAGCATAGTTCAAATATTCCCATCACTATAAAACACTGGCAATGAAATCTCACCTTGTTACTTCAACACTATTATGATTCCTACTACTTGAGCCCTAAAGACAATGATATGAAGAGGTCCCTGCCTTATCATGTACTCTTCTGTCTTTCTACATAGTTTTTAGAATTGTGTATTGTGATTATGAAGTTCATGGTAACAAATGTGAAGACTATGGTTTTGAATATCAGAAAAATATTACAACCCAAAATCTGAAGAATTCCTCATCATTTTCTTTTTCTTTCTTTCTTTTTTTCTTTTTTTGAGACAGGGTCTCGCTTTGTAGTTCAGGCTGGCCCTGAGCTCACTATGGTGCCCAGGCAAGCCGCTACGAACTCAGCAATCCTCCTGTCCCTGCCTTCTGAGTGCTGGGATTACAGGCGTGAGCCACCACGCCAGGCATTGTGGTATGTGGTGTTGATTGTTGGTGGGCGTGAGTCTCCACACCCAGCATTATATGTGGTTACCGGGGATCGAACTCAGGACCTTGTGCTTGCAAGGCAGGCGCCGGAACCACTAAGCTAACCCTCCGGCCCCCTCTCATCATTTTCTTTTGCTTAATAATGCATTGAATGTTTTTCTTATTAACAAAAAAGAATGAAAGCTTTAATTCTATAATCAGATTTGAAAATAAATATAATCTATGGCCTATCAAAACCATTCATGAGAGAGATGTTTATCTGCCCCCATGTTTTGTAGATTGTGGTTTGTAAGCTCCCTGTGTGAAGTCTGCTTTAAATACGCACGCACACGATTTGGGTGACACTGCAGGGCAAAGAGTGGTGCCTTTGTGCTTTTACTGCAGCAGTAAATTGCAATATAGTATCAGATTTGCAGTGTGAAAACGTGTGTGTGTGTGTTGGATTTGTTCACACTTTTCCAAGTGTGAAGGAATCAACCTCAATTCTTTTTTTGCAAGACAAGTTCAGCTATCTGAAGGTGTGAGTCTCAACCTTGTGTCAACAAATATATATGTCATTTTTTAGGTAGCAGTGACCTGAGAAGGTGTGGCTGTGAACTTCATCAAGGAGGAATGGTCTATGCTGAATCAATCCCAAAAGAAGCTCTATAGAAATGTGATGTGTGAAGCACTTTCACACACGAGTGCTATAGGTAAGGAGGTTTTAATTTTCTCATCTATAAAGTCAGATAGCACTGGGTGTGGCTCATTAGTGCAGTCTTATTAAACAGAATGGGAAAATATTTTGAAGACTATCTCAGGGCTGTTTTAATGTAACATTAATCTGACTGCTTATTCCTTCATTTTTATAATGATATAGTAACTTTTTCTATCTGTATGTCTACAATTC
>PVIC010014401.1:0-36654 GCA_004025085.1 Thryonomys swinderianus | reverse complement strand
GGGTCTGTGTATGTTCCAGGTCCCAAAATGCTCCTTGCCTTAAGTCCTTACTATGTCCCCTTGGAACTTCCAAGGATGACATCCCCTGCAAAGTTGCTTCCCTTTCCTATAAAAGCCCTGGTCTCCAGACCTCTCTTCTTCACCCTCCTTGGTTCCAGCCCTTCCCCTCCTGGCTCAGTGGACCAAGCTCAGATCCATCTAGGCTCCTTTTGGCCTTCAGCAATGTTTCCTTCAGGGTGGTGACTCCAGTGTCTAGGTGACTTATTTATGTTCCTTCCTGCTGCTCTGACCCTGAGACTCTTACTACACAGTGCACTGACCTGTTTCCTACTCAATTTCTGCCTCTTTTTTCCCCCAGTGGTTGCTCAAACCTGGTTCTGTTGTACTTAAATATGCATTTTCTCACTTGCACATAAAGAGAAGTTCATCATGTTCTTTGTTCTTGTAATTAATGTTTGAATGATTTAAGATTCTCTCTGGGTAATCGCTGTGGTTTCCCAAACACACAGTAAGCATTGCCTGTGTCATATCACATGGGTGCCACGGGTTATTTGCTGTTGTTTTTTAGTTCTTTCTCGTTTTTCACTTCTTTTCCTTCCTTCTCTCCTTTCCTCCTTCTTTCCTTCATCCCTTCCTTGCTCTATCCTTCCTTCGTTTTACCTCTAGGACCCTCAGCTAGGACACAACAAAATGAAATGACTCAGGCAGGCTTTCTTAATTTACTGTACTCCAAACTTTGTGAGTTGTTTCAAGCTAGGAGAAATGTTATTTCTGAATATTTTTACCATGTTTTGCACACATTTCCATTATACTAAACAGAACCAAAAATAAACCTCTTCTTTAAGCCTGTCACTCAATCTGTACAAAGGCAAACGTATTGCCAGATATATTTCATCTATACTTACTTCCTGTTTTGTGGAACATGTTAAAGCATAACTAATATTTGATTTCACTTAAAAATGGTTTGTTTACCACTAACCAAAGGGATTTTATAACACTATTGACAGTACCACATTTAATAAAATATTTATATCATCTTTATTTACTTAGATTTTTTTCTCTTTTGCTTCTTTTCCTGGGTTGATCTTATAACTGTCTTTTCTTCTTCGCAATAGTTTCTCCCTTTTGCTTTTTCTACATGTGCAACGTTTTCCTCTTCTGAACTGTCAGACTTACTGCTGAAGCTTTAAATTCAATATGAATGTGTATCATATTTCTATTCACTTTTCTTTCCCATTGTTCTTTTTTGATGCAATGTTTTCTTGCATCAAGAAATGTAAGAAGGCAAGAATTTCTTTATTGCTTATATGCTTGCATGCCGGTATAAGCTAAAAGAAGGAAACACAGTTCTTGCAGGTAAACAGTCATTGCACTGGGCTCATCCCACACCACTGTTTCAGGCCAAAAGGAAAAAAGAAAAGATATCAAACCATACCACATCCTATTGTTAGCTTAAGACAAAAACAGCAAGACTGAGCTGGAATGCAAAGAGTTTCGCCCCCCAGACTTGACCAGGAGATAACTGAGGCCCTCATTTTTCTGCTAAAAGAAACACCTATATAGAGCTACATTGTTCGGTATAAAGTAGATGTGAGTGCAAAACCACACGTGTACTCAACGATCACATTGTAATACAGGGAAACCCGTTATGCGATTGCTGCACTCTTTATCCAGATGCTAACGGTTTTAGAGGGAGAAACTCTCAACGTGCTCCAATCATGGGCTGCCCCAGCTGGGAAGTAGCCCCCTCTGCTGTTCTCCCTGCACTGCTCTGTCTGTGGGCGGCCAGCACTGTATGCTGTGTGATTCTAATCAACACCGCTTAGCCATGTCTGATTTGCATCTTTAATGGATGAAAGAACTTAAAGAAAGTGACATTAGAACATTGTTGATAACAATAGGGATAGTGGAGTATAGGAGGTACGAATGCTCACAGAGAGAAGGTCACAAAGAGAGCATGTCACAGGAGGCAAGAGGTAGCACTGGAGCCTCAGCTTTGCAGGGCCTTTGGAGGCTCAGCCATACTTAGAACTGCTGTATCATCTCATGGATGTAGTAGACACAAAACTGTAAGACACACAAGAAATATAGGAAGGAGTGAAGGATACAATGGAAATCGCCTGTGAAGGCAACTTAATGATGGATTAAACAGACAAAGCCTTTTTTGTTACTGTTTCCACCTTCATTGCTTTCTTTGGCTTATTTAAGGAACAAATAGATAAATTCAAAATAAAAAACAAAATTATGGACATAAATCCAAGTATGTAAATAATAATATTGAATGTGAATGGATGAAAGAATTCAATTAAGCATCAGACAGAATAACAAAATGATCTAACTAGAAACAATATAAAGAAGAAACAACATTTAAAATATATTGAAAGTGGAGGGATGGAAGAGATATATCGTGTACACAGTAACTGCCAAAAAGGTAGTGGAATGTCACCATTAGACAAAAAAGAACTTATACAAAATAGTGTTGTTAGAAGACGGACATTTTTAAATCATAAAATGATTTCAATCATAAAAAGTCAGTCTGGTGAGCTGATATGTATAGCCTTTGTAAAAATATGATACTGAACAGAGTTCCAAATGGCATAAGGCAAAAACTAGCAAACTGGGGGAGAGAGTAGATAATTTAACAATGATAGCTGGAGACCTTTACTCTCCATCCTCAATAATGTGTAGAACAGTGAGGAGTAAGTTCAGTCAGGGACACTTAGAATGGAACTTGGAGACTCTGCTGTGCTAGATGTGTGATCTGAGCTACACCCTTCTCCCAACCTAAGTGATTAATGACATGAACAAACTTGGTTTATTTTTCATCAAGACAAGTAAATTATAATTTTTTGAGTGTGTAAAATGCTGTGATTGGACCCAAGGCCCATGTATGCAAACCAATGAGCTGTATCCCCAGGTGCAAATTGTTACTGATTTTTAGCTCACCCATTTGTAAAGTCAGAGTAAAAAAAAACAGTACTAGTCTCTGTACTGCTATTTCAGAAAGGTGTTTTTCTTTAGTACGCAAGCCCAGTGTTCACATTTATGCTCCAACATGGGATGATAATATGCTCATCTGACAAAAATTATAAGGTAAACAGCTTCCTTCTTTAAGGAGAGTTGGTTTCTGTTTGATTCTGTTTAACATTTTTATACACCTTGGATGTCAGCAGAGATAGTAATCAGGAATATTCTTTATAACCATTAAAGTAAATTGAAATCATGGTGATCCTTCTGAAAATTTAACTTGTATTTAATATATCAACGAGTTTATTTGATGTTAAAATGTTAAGAAATAATCACACATTTCTCATAATTCTGTTTAAATTTCACATCATCAGTATTCACATGTAATTAAATCATTAATTAAAAAGAAGATTCATGTGTTCGCTTCGGCAGCACATATACTAAAAAGAAGATTCACTTTAAACACATTTTCACTTTTGCTAACATGTTTAAAAATTCTTTCAATGTGTTTCAGATGATTTTCATTACTGGAGCATATGTAAATATAACAATAACATCTCACAGTACATCTCAGAGTATGCATGAGTAACAACAAACAAAAACTGATCTATACTTTTAACTTCTATTTATTTTTTAACCTCATAGCTCAAGATTTTAAGATTTTGCATATTTCTCTTAGTTTTCTATACTTTATCCTCTCTGTAATTAATGGTAATGAAGAGCTGCAAAGATCTCAATCAATGCCCAGGCCACTGAGGAAGAGCAGTCCCTGTGGGCATTCCTTCTACCACACTGAGGCCAGAGATTGGCCATGGCTGAGGGGCTAAGGAAGTGAAGATGACCTGTCAATCACAGAGATCCAAAATATGTGCGTTCATCTCCCACCCCTGGGCCGAATCAAAAAGCTAGATCTTCAGTCCTGACGTCAGTTCAAGCAGGTTTTTGATAGGCCAGCCTAGATTTGATGTTACCCTGAGGAATAGGGTGGCTGCTGTTAAGTTCCTGCTTATCTTCTAACTCATTTAAAATCACTTCCTGAAGGGAAGTGCATTCCTAGACCAATTTCTCTAGTAAATATTTTAATTTATCCAAGTGTAGTTCAATTGTTCAAAGCATGTTCTGCATCTTAATAATTCATGAGGCATGGAATGTGTCTGTGATCTATTACCAAATCTCACACTTTGTTATTATCTATTGAACCAATAGATGTAAAGTCATGAAAATCTAAAATTATTAGGATTAATAATGCATTATTGCTGCCAATGGTGGAAATGAACTTCCTTTCCAGCAGACACAGGAGACCTCATAATGATACATTCCATTGTGCTGGTGAATGTTATTGATAGATTTTTTTATTATTAAAACTCACAAACTGAATTTATATCTTATTTTTTTCCTTTGAGAAGTTCAAAGTAAATAGAATATATTTTAGATTTCACCTCAGATAGCTGAATTTCTCAGTAAATTTGTAGGTTTCTTCCATTAGAACAATCTACAAAATTTGAATATTTTGGGCCGGAGATTTAGCTCAGTTGTTCCAGCACCTGCCTTGCAAACGCAAAACCCTGAGTTCGATCCCGGTAACCACATAGAATGCTGGGCGTGGTGACTCACACCCACCAGCCATCAATACCACATACCAAGTGCCAGGCGTGGTGGCTCACGCCTGTCATCCCAGCACTCGGGAGGCAGAGGCAGGAAAAGTGCTGAGTTCAAGGCTTGCCTGGGCTACATAGTGAGCTGAGGGCCAGCCTGAACTACAAAGTGAGACCCTGTCTCAAAAAAAAAAAAAAATTGAATATTTTGCTCAAATCAATGTTTTTAAATTTGGTATTATATTTAGTTGTTCTTATGTCTAATTCATTGCAGTTAATCCTTTAACTGGAAAAATGAAAGATTTAAAATGAAAAAATAAAACTTATTGAAAGCATTCTCAATCCCTTATTAAAGTTGAAAACAAATGGCTAATAAAATCAACAACAACAGATTTGTTAAGCTATATTTCATTGTCTGGTTCTAAAAAAGGAACTCAAACCTTTGAGATTATTTGTCTTGCAAATGAGCATCCACAAACTTCTCATACTGATTCTACAATCATTTTTATGATTTCCATTGCTGGACAAAATATTTGACATGGGCAATTTAAAAGAGGAAGGATTTATTACGGTTCTTGGTCTCATAGGATCTGCTCCATAGACACCTGACGCCACTCCTTTAGACTTGTGGTGAGGCAGAAACAGCATGGAGAGAGTGGAAGACCTAGGAAAATAGAGAGTAAGAGATTAGGCACAGGAAATCAAAAGGCCTAGGAGCAGGATATACCCTGGTGTCCCTAATGAGCTGCTTCCACAAGTGGGCCCCTCTTAATAGTCCATTCACCTATGAACTCATAATGAGTTATTATCCACTAATGAAGTTAATATCCTCAGGCAACTCTAAACATTGCAATCATACTCTCAAAATACGAGTCATGAGAACACTTCCTACTTACGCCATAATGCCAGCCATTTTCAACAAAACTCAAATGCCAAAATGAAAATCAATTCCAGAACACCAAAGGAGGCTCTATAAGAAGAATTTTAGTATGAATTCTGCCCAAAGCAGATGGAATAATATCTTAGCTGTATGTAATTATGTCATGGTGCTGAAGTGGATGGGCCAGTCAGTTTACCTGCCATTGTCAGACATGCAACAAACAAACACGTGACTACCTCCTCTGAACCTCCATTTCCCATTATCTGCAGGCAGCTCTTGGAGCCCCAACAGCAGTCCCCAACACTCTAGATCTCGGACAGCCAAGGGCAGATCTAGAGCGATGAAAATCTTCACTCTTCCCCCGCTCCCCATGTTAAGTCCCTGGGTAGATCATCATATAACATACCTTAACTCTCTGTGTACTTCCCATGCGGGGTGGGCCACACCCTCCCCCCGCCCCACAGCGCCTCCATCTGTCTCCTAAGTCCTCTACTGTTGTCCCCTGACATCTCAGAGATCCCCATATCGCCCCTCCCCCAGTGGCTGCGCACACATGGCAGGACATGACGGTTGCGCCCTGAGTCAGCCAGCCAGTCACTCTGTCCGAATGGAGCTCTTTGATTAGTAACATGAGAAATGCACATTGATCTCCGATCTGAGCAAGATTCTCAACAACTACTACTTCCAACATATTTAGATGGGAATTAGCACAAAGTAAACATTTCAGGAAAGAAAATAAAGAACTTAAAAAACTAATTACTGAATGAGTGAATGCACAGGATCGAGCTAGAGTACACAAATGATTTGCTGACTAGCCACCATGCATGGGCTATAGGGCTGTTTCATAGGACTGTTTTTACATGTCCATGGCCATAGGCTCCTGCATTTTAGTGCTCCGGGTGGAGCACTAGAGGGTCATGGAGATGGGAGCTCAGAATCTTGTGAGTGAAAGGAGGACTGATGGGATGCAAAATCACAGGAGCAGCCTCTCATCTTTGCTTCATGATGAAGGGAGAACACACACAGGCGGATATTTCCCTTTCAACATCGGAGCCCACAACACACTCAGAAATCCAACTTAATGATTTGGGGGATACCAGAAACTATTTTCCACTGTTCTTTGAACAGAATCCTCCTAGGGAATTTGATGCACTGTGAATTATCGAAATCTTCACTGCGGCTATGTCTGATGACCAGGCTTGGTCTTCCAAGGGTTCCCGGGACCACTGTCAGAAGACTCCGCATCTCCCCAAGGGAAAGGCTGGTTTCTCTTATGACTTTCTCAGACAAGCAGGGTTTAATTGTCAATACTAATTTGCTTTATTTTTCAGAAAGGGAAACACGTTCCCAGAAATAGGAACGAGAGTCCAGATGTCATTGCTTGGCTCAGTCCTGTTCCCTTTATCGTCGAGAGTCACGCATTTGAAACCATTTCCTCTAGGGTCGTAGTTTTCATTTTCTCAAATAAAATAATCACAGTAATAGTTCCTGGAAATTATACTAGGTATTATCATTTCCATTTTGTAATAGAAACAGAGGAGGAGGGCAATTAATGAATGTGTCTAAAGTAGCTAGTAAGTCTACCTGATTTAAACCTTAGTGTGGATTTTAAAAATTAATAACGAACATCAGGGAAGACATCTAGGAAGGAGTAGATGTTAAAGATGCTCTGTTGTTCCCTTGTAGAGCTGAGTGTGCTGAGAGCACAGCTTTTCTCTGAGAGATGAGCTCTACTGGTTTCCCACGGACCAAAACACGGTTGCTCTCCTTCACGCTCCAGTCAGACCTTGGAGAGGCTTACACGTCATTAGTTTCCACAGGATACATTTAAGGTTTTCCTAATCACCTAAGAAAAACCACCTAAGAGAAACATTGGTACTTGTTGAAAAGATGAGCTTTCAAACGAGGCATTTGAATTCTAATCATGAAAACTAGGTCAGCCTTCCTAGTTTGTATTTCTTTCTGATTTGATGAGATCAATATTTCACTCCAGTTACTGCCTCACTTTCTGAGATAAAATGCCTCAGATTCTTAAAAATAAATATATTCATAAAAGGAATACAATATAGCTTTATGAGGGATATGCTAAATTCTTTGAGAAGAATGTGGAATAGATATTTTATGGGAGCTGCATATTGAAAGGAAGTAGCTTACCTGAGTAAATCAATATGAAGAATGATAAAAATATCTAGGAAGAAAGGTCAAAGATCTATCCCTACTTTTTCTAGTATAAAGGTTGAGAGAGAAATGAACTCTGTCATTCTCACCTAGAGAAAGATTGATTCTCACCTTTGCATGCTATGAGTCTTACTCATGACTGCAAAATGAACTTTAAAATAAATAGGGCACAGCAGGTAAAATATTAGCAATATATCCTGCTTATTTTTAGATAAATTGTATTCATGATTCATGTTGTTTTAAAATTCTGAAGGTATTTTATTTAAACTAAATGACATTAAATTGGGAATAAGAAACATATTTTAAGATTACTGAATTAAATATTTATTTTATATTTTGATCAAAAGCTACAAAGTCATATCTAAGAGTGTCTTCTCAATTACTCACTAATAAGACTTTTTGTACTGATTCCTACCATTGTTAGAAATAAAGGGATCGGAAGCAAGATATATGTCTTGAGTGTTTTCTTAGTCATTACCTCATGCAAAGTAGTTAGATACTGAAGGAGAATCTTCATTTTCTCTTATTTTAAGTGCATCTGTATGCTGTACTGGGATGAAATAGAAGTGGCTAGAAGTTATTTATCACCATGTAAGAAATTACACTCAAGCCTACTAGCTTAAAATATAAAACATGTGTTTTTATCATCTTCTGTGGGAAAGAAGTTGGAAAAGGCAGGCAGGGTGGCTCTGACTCAGGACCTCTCAGACTCAGGGTCGGGCTCTGGCCTTTCTGTCAGTCCTCCTAAGACTTCACTGTGGCTGAAGGATCATGTCCAGGAGCCTCCGTGCACCTCAGCAAGCTGGGGCTGGGTGTCAGCAGGAGGACTGTGCTCCTTATCGCTCTGGCCTCTCCACAGGACTCAGGACACAGCACCTCCAAGGGAGGAAGACAGAAACTGCAAGAACTTCCCCAGTTTCCTGTTCCTTTGATAGGTCAGCCCTACTCAAGTGGGCATGGAGCTGGGAATCCCTGCAGTCCACCACTGAAACTGGCAAATTTAACTGTGCTTCTTATCTTTATAATTGTTTAGAAGTTTTTGTTTGTTTGTTTGTTTGTTTGTTTTGCTTTTGAGACAGGATCTCGCTTTGTAGTTCAGGCTGGCCCTGAGCTCACTATGGTGCCCAGGCAAGCCGCTGCGAACTCAGCAATCCTGTTTAGAAGTTTTTACTAGGAGATGAGAGTGTTGGTCAGTGATAGAGCATGTGCTTAGCATGTACAAGGCATTGAGTTCAATCCCTACAAAATAATAATAATAGTAATGATGATGATGGTGATATCAGAATAAAAAGCTTTTCCAAGTACCTCCTACAGAAGATAAATAGGAAAGCATTTAGAAACATACTTTTTTAGACAACTCATTCTATGTATAGAATAGTGCTGTAGATTAACATTTTTAAATAGAATTTTGCTTTTCTGATCGCATTACAGTTGCATGTCTTTGTGTTGATCATTAAGATAGTGCAATTTTCAACAAGTACCTATTCAATAACAATCATTTTTCTAGGAATATAGTTATGCAACATTTTTAAAAATCTCATATATACATAATATTGATCTATCTATAAACAGGAAAAGATGGTAGTGGAAAAGCATCTTAAAAGCTATATACACACATTTCTGGAGGATTTGAGGGAGGACAGAGGAGTAAGAAATAAAGTTAAAGTCAAGACCCATGGTGAGTGAATAATATCCACAATTCCCAGCCTATTAAGACTCAATCTTGTGAGTGGGGGACCTCATACATTTTGAAAAATGCTTCAAAAACGAATGATAATGGAATTAGCACGGAGATGGAACTAGAAAAATAGCATAAAATCAGTAGTCATTTGCTGTCCAGATTTATCTAAGGGCCATTGAAAATTATAATCAAATTCTAAATGTTTTCCATAATAATTTCAAAAAGTCCTTTTATGTTTAAAGCCCACTTCTGCAGTAAGTTATTGAGTTGAAAAATGTCCATGTTGAAGTACAGTAACAGTTCATTTTTCCATTCAACTTTGTCTACTTTTTCTAGTATTCTTGGTAATATAGATGATGGGAATGAGGAGATAAGTCTTAATGTTTTTATTCAGCTTAAGAAATAATTACAGTCTTTGACATTCTTTTGATACTTACATAAACTCAGTATTCTGAGGGTATCTTGAAGGTATATTGTCTTGATACATCCCCTTAGGGGCTAGCTCAAAACTTCATACCTTTCTTGTTTTTCATGACTTTACAAAGTAATACATTCTGTGATACTTCAAACAGTAGAAGTGTATATAAAATATGAAGTGAAATTAAAGTGGAAGTCAAGGTCAAGGAGACTTATGTGGAGCAAAATCCTTTTTAAAGGAAGTCATTTGTATATGTTTTGAAAGAGCTGCTTTGAAATAGTAAAATAAATAAATAAATAATATTGAAAACATCCTTTGATAATGGCAAAAGAAGTCACATGGAGGGATAATGAATTCGTAAAATCTGAGCTTGTTAACCAGTGATGCAAGAGCTGACAGTGTCTAGGTGAACAAACCCACACTGCTTCAGAATCCCTGGGAATACAGAAAAGTGACCATGGCTTCAGGGAAGTGGCCTTATTAATGAGTTTCACAGGTGCAGAAATATTTGGAACATCCTTAAAATTGCTGTGCAGGTATTGTGGTAGAAAAAAATGTGGCTCAGAGTAGCCTGTTTAAGACTTCCTTGAATGCAAGATTCTTATTTCTTTTGTTCATTGAATTGCTCTAGTCTAGAATATTTCTTAGTTTCTTGAGAAACTCAGTGATTTTTTTAGAAAATAAAAGAATAAAATATAAATATGAAGTTATGATTAAAGATGAACTATTTCACTATTTTCTGTGTTTAAGAAATAATTATTTGCCTTTCAAAGCTGAAGCAAACCTTGTCATTTGAGAATCAAAAGAGTATAACATTATTAAATAAACCCATTTGTTTTGCTTTCCTCTTTTTAATCTTTTATAATTTATATGTCCTATTGTAGCCCCAAACCATTATGGTGGAGGGTCTTTGGCAATATCATAAAAAGAGAAAAGAAAGTTCGTAGCAACATCTTTGGTTGTATACCTTTACATCCATCTTATCATTGAATATGGCAATATTTTCCATGGAAAGAGGTGAATTTACATTTGAACAGTGCTGTAGGAAGTTCCCAGAGAAGGCAAATGCACTTTTTTTTTTTTTTTTGAGACAGGGTCTCACTTTGTAGTTCAGGCTGACCCTCAGCTCACTATGTAGCCCAGGCAAGCCTGGAACTCAGCAATCCTCCTGCCTCTGCCTCCCGAGTGCTGGGATCACAGGCGTAAGCCACCACGCCTGGCACTGTGGTATGTGGTATTGATGGCTGGTGGGCGTGAGCCACCACACTCAGCATTGTATGTGGTTACTGGGATCCAACTCAGGGCCTTGGGCTTGCAAGGCAGGCTCTGGAACCACTGAGCCAAATCTCCGGCCCACAAATGCACTTTTTGACCTGAGCTACCTCTAATAATAAACCTCCAAGCTCGGTGAAACAGTCTCACAGAGGTCCCGTCATTTGCTCCAGGCTCACAATGATGGTATTTAAGTTCCACCAGATTTACTCTGAATGACTTTTACCTCGAAAACACTTGCCATAATTTATATCCTAGGAAATAGGCAGTTTTCATTGAATATCCATTATCTAAATTAACTGGGGCACAAAATATACAGAATTTCTTCCTTTATTGAGTTTACTTTCCTGGAATGGAAAGTAGTTTTTCTTTTTACCTGTCTCTCGTATTTTTTCCCCATCATGAGCAATGCCTGTATTAAAGAATGTATTAAAAATACATTTTGTTAAATTCTATTAAAACTGCTGCATCTTAACACAAAATCTCTGGGCACACTTTTTCTGTTGTGTCCCCAGGATCAAATTCCAGATGTCTCCTCAACAATCTACTTAATGAAGTTCCTCTCCCACACACAGTACTATTTTTAAGACTTTATGTTAATGTGTTTTTCCACTCTCTTTGACTGAATTTTACTCCTTAGCATTCACTTTACCAGTGAAGTCCTTAAGCACAAAACAGTGTCATTTTTCAGAAGTCTTTTCTCAACTCTCACTGAATAAGCCTGTGTGTATCATCACAGGTAAAGAACAGTACTCACATTTCTTTCATTCTCCTCCAGTATTTTGGACTGATTCCAAAGTACTTTTAATCTGTTGTAAATTTTATACAGTGCACATATTTCTACTAGCACATATTCTTTATTATCTAAAGCATTATCATTATCTTTTCTCCTGGGCTTCTTCCCTCTCCACACTTTTGTAACCAGTATTTTCCCTCACGTCTAATATGCCATCACATTACAGCAGGTCTCTGCAAATCACACTTCCTCCAAATTATTTATTAATTCTTCAGACTATATCTATCTGAGTTGAATCCAAATGGAAGAAACAAGTTCACAAACTAGAGAACACACACCTTATGGAAGGTATTTAGGACTCATATGGTCCTTCTCCAAAGCCAGAACTCATTCACTAGTTCTTGATATCATTCTCATAATTTTAGCTGGATTTTTTTAGCCATAGCAGCATTATTTGTACAATGAAGTAAACTGAACAAGGCCAACTGACAGAACAGCTGGCTCTAAAGGGAAAGCCAAGTAAAAACTGCAAAAAAACAAATATCAGAACTCACAAAGTCTAACAGTTGGGCCATTGCATGAAGGCTAAATCTAGGCGGGAGTTTATAGGGCCTGAGAAGGCTTCCAGCATGAGGACATGATGTACATCGCTAATCATATTCACAGAAAATACCAACACAGTCATCAGTTCACTCACTTGTTTTTTCATTATTTCACAAAGTGAAACGAGAACAGTTTCGGTTGTCCCTGACTCACCCTGGGAAGAAGGCCTGGTGGTAACAATAACTAGTGTTGGTGGGCCTAACAGCTGGGCCAGAGACCCCACGACATGGTGGATAACGTAAAGAAATATTTCTTAGTTTCTCTTAGTTTCCATGGTTTCAAGTATTCAGACATTAGCCTTTCTCCTGACTTTAAGGAATTAAATTTCCTCCCCCAAAATCCTGTGTTTTTTTTTTTTCTTTGTGCAGACTTGAACCATCTCCTCTTCATATTCTTCCCACCTATTTTATAAGAATTTACTCAAACCTTAGAAAACTCACTAGGGATTTTCCTACGGAGAACATTCCTTCTCTACAAGAGCTCTGGGTTCAGCTAGTAACAACCAGTTCATTATAACTCCACATGAACATTATATATTTAAGCAACATGTCAGCATCGCTGGGACATAATACCTTGGAAAAATCATTTAAGAGAAAAAGGATTAATTATGACTTGCAGTTTCAGATGTACAGATTCAGAGCATTAGTTGAGTCTATGGCGAGGCATATTGCATGGAGAACAGGGTATGATTCTCACCATTCTCTGACGCAGAAGCAGAATTAGAAGTAGCTGCATTCCAATATGTCTTTCCAAAACTACTTCCTGTGAGTTATTTCTCTAGTCAGGCCCCACCCTCCTGAGCACCGCACCCTTTCCCAACAGCAGCACAAGTTGAGGACTAAGCCTTTTTAGCACATGAACTTTGGAGGACATTTCAATCCAGATAGCAGTATTTATATAGTATAGGAATGTTTTTAAGTGTTTCAAGTTGCAGAAGTCTACTTTCTGAGATCATCACTGGGTAACACCTGACTGATAAGCTACTAAATTAACACAAATTTACATCACAAAAAACAATAAACAAGAAGACTATTCATGTAAGCTGAATAATAGTCAACCATAACTGTCCCCAAGATCCTTGTAGTCTCCATATTTTTATCTTAAAGGGTTTCTTCTATTGTTAAGACATTGCCCTCTTCAGGAAAATTTCTTAAATTATTTTAATTCACCAGAAAAAATATACATGGGTTGTATTCAAATATCCATGCATTTAATTTGCAGGATTATGACATTTGGTAAAGCAAGGCATACACAAACAAAACTTTAGGAAATGATACAAGCCTTGCCTATATCTGGCTAATTTTCAGATAAAATATTAAGATTTGGCACTTTTTTAAAAAAGACTGGATATGTATGATTTTTATTCTGAATTTCCATGAGTAAAGCCAAAAATAAAAAGAGTGTTTTAGACTTATGTAATCCAACGACTTGTTAGACATTGTTTCAAATCTAAGAAGTTCATCGTTCTGACATTTTCATCTACTCTTAGTTATAAACAGTAAGTTACTCTTAGCTGTTACTGAGCAGAGGATTCTAATCACAGAAAGTTGCTTTTTTTAAACATTGCTTAGTTTCATGCATTGTTTTTGAAATTAAGAACATTACAATGTCATGGTGAAAGATCAATTGTTTTCAGTTCTACTGAAAAGAAATGCTTTTGTGGTTAAAAACCCAGATATATTGCTTTTTTTCATTAAAAGGGAATTGAAATTGCTTAGCCACATTACAAGCTTCTTGTATGAGTTTCATTTGGGTTCATGACTTTTTCATTGTAGAAAATATTGTGGTAGGAAAATGACCCCGTTTATTGACTGTTGATTTCTACAAAAATTTTTAAATGTGTACTTGATGTAAGACTTTGAACTGCTGTGTTATTAACATAACTTTATTCACTCTGGGTATAACTTTTCTAATTGTCTAATATGCAACCCCATTTACACTCCATGAGGACTTTGAGCTAAAATTTGAAGACATCATTTTCAACAAAGCTTTCAAGTTGTGGAATCTAGAAGATAAACTATAAACACAATATAAGTCAGTAAGTCTAGAGAAGGCACGATGTTATATGCCAGTAAAAGACTGTTGTGTCTCAAAGTATAACAGTGGAGTCAACTGTTGGAAACTAAATAGAAGGATGAGATACTTATGTCAGAAAATATTTTTGTAACTGCAGTCAGTGAAAATCTGAAAATTTTAAGAAAGAGTAGAAATTATATGTTTTTAAATTACCAATATTAAAGTTTTGTTTGCAGTACATTTCCTATAAAATTAATAATTTAACCATTTTGGGCTATATAAAATGGGTAGAAATCAATCTACAAGTTTGAGGAGTAATCAAAACATCACATATTAAAGTTAAACATAATAGTAAGTAATGGAATATCAAGCTTGACTAGTAGATACATAGTGAAGAACACTGAATTTTGATTTTTTTTTTTCTCAGGGTCTCACATTGTAGTTCAGGCTGGCCCTGAGCTCACTATATAGCCCAGGCAAGCCTCAAATTCAGCAATCCTCCTGCTTCTGCCTCCCAAGTGCTGGGATTACAGGCATGAGCCACCACACCTGGCTTAAAGTTTGAATGGAAAAAAATCTAGATTCAAGTTACATTTTCTTTAAGAATAAAGGTGATTTTGGTTAATAACATACACAGAATTTTTAAGCTAAACATTTGGTTTCACACATTGGCTGTCTACTCTTCACTAACCCTTTATTATCTGGTGCGAGAGTCTCTTTCTTTGAGGAAGGGATCTGGGGATATGAACCGTGGACACAATGAGATTGACCAAAAGTTTGGCTAATGGTAAATTTATTGGGCTGGAAACAAGTAGCAGTGAGACAGAGTCACGAGGACAATGGGACAAACTTCGGAGAAGGGGGAGAGAACCCCTTTGCGGTGAATGAAGTCATAGTTAACCCTTCTATCTGGAGGACACAGCTCCATGAGCTGAGAAAATACCTCAGCCTCAAGGACGTGTGAAACCAGGACGTCCTACAGACATAGCTATCTAGGGAGCAGGAACTAGTAGAGTAGCCAGGGACAAAGACTGCATCGCGTTGCCCTCAGGCACTGGTGGTCGGGGAGCTCGCTGGTGCCCTCATCCACCCGCACCTGGAGTGACTCGGCTTTCCAGAGTCTGAGGCTCAGTGCGCAGGTCGTATGTTCTTGCGTCCTTACACAAGATGGAATATTTGACTCCCCAATTTCTGTTTCTTTTTCCATTAAGGGAGATGTATATTCTTTATCTCACAAGGGTGCTGTGTGGATTAACACAGCAAATAGAGGTTCTGGACTATAATGCTTACCACAGGATAATGTTCAACAAATGTCACTTGTGTCTGTCTCTTCTTCCCCCTCGCCCTTGGAATCTGTTTGTCTATTAAAGAAAGCTATAATAAAGGTAATTCAAATAAATTTAGCATGACAATCTATTACTACTTTCACTGATAAAATGAGTATAGGTTTATATGAAAATGTTTTGCAAACTCTAAAGCTATGTCATCCTTTAGGATAATGAGAGTTTTTATTTGCCCGCTGTCTCCTAAAGTGAAGGATTTAGTAACAAAGAAGTACTTCTAAACATAGAATAGAAAAATTGATCACTTTGTTTTAGAAATATACCATTCAGAATACTGGAGTCGGTTTTATGTATACTATATTCACCAAATTTATTCTAATAGCTTCATGAAAAGATTCCTATATAGGGGGCACATCCTCACACAAGTATCAACTATAAAACCAAGTGCCTTTATCTTTATGAAATATTATAGCTCACTTTGGATTTTAAATGTTTCTCAAATGTCTGGCTATAGGACATAATAGCAAAATAATTTGCTTTATCTCATAGCTTCCATCCCTTGTGCCTTCTCAGGAGGCAGCAGGGTTCTCATCTGGGGCTGTACACATCAGAAGGCTGGGCCTGACCTAGAGGATTTGTACTCAGCTCAGTGCACGGATGATCAGAGACCTGGCCACACTGTCGTCAGGAGATCTCAGAGCCTATCATGTGGATGTCCTTCCAGTAACTGCCTGAGAGTCCTCATGACCTGGTGGCTCTCCTGCCCCAGACAGTCTTCTGGAAAATGAGACAGAAGCAAGAAAGAAGGTAAGATGTCTTCTATGACTCAACCTCAAAGCTGAAAGCCATGCTACCCACAGTTATTTTCTTTATTGTTATTTCTGTGTGTATATTTTATTCCATATATGACAATCTTCATTTCATAAAAATTGATAGGTATAAAAAAATATAAGAAGAACACATATGTGCCTTTCATTGTATTTCTTAAATGATGAATCCTGGACTGATTTTATAATTGCATAGCAGTGAAAACCACAATCCTCATCATAGGTTAAAAGGTCTTAGTTAGGACATTATCTCTCTACCACTATCTCATTCTCCCACCTGAACTCCAATTTATTCTTTTGTTGCCTTTAATAAAACAAATCCTAATTAATTTAGATATCTGAAATGCTTTTTTTCATCTGTAACACTATATTGTTTGTTCTTCCTTTCGTTTTAGTTTAAAATAATTTCATCAAGTAAATTAATAAGGTAACTGCTCAGAGGATTGGTAATTGCAGAAGAAAATAGGGCCCTGTGGTGTCTTTGTAAATGAAAACTGTGTTTTAAGGAAGCCAAATATAGCAAAATGATAATAGAAAAAAATTTAAAATTAATAATACAAAGATAATCATGTACATTATATATATATATATATATATATATATATACACACACACACACACACACACACACACACACATATAAAACATATAGGTTAAATGATAGATTAGAAGGTAATTTTGCAACCAGAATGATAAAATGAGTAAACAAATATAATAGTATTAGGTTAAAGATCAATAAACAGCTAGTTATTTTACAAGGAGCTGAGGTACCATTACACAGATTACTTGATGATTTTACCAGCTTTATATTAACCTGAAATCAGAGGTAAAATAAGTGATATTGAGAAAACCTTCATTATACTTTTACTTTTTGAAACAAAATAATATAGAGTATCATATGAAAATACAAGTCATTAGAATACAATTAAAATTTACAAAAAAATATTAAGGATAGAAAAACAGGTTAAAAGATACTTCCAAGAGATAATTTGGACATATACAAAGGAAGACTATCTCTCAAACGAGTTGACACTATTCTCCTTAATATTACACTCACACTCTCACATACACATACACACACACACACACACACACACACACAAAACACAAACACAAATGCACACAGGAAAGCAGATGGAGTGGAGGGAGATAGTAATAACACAGATAAAGAGATGCCAATGTGATTCAGTGTTTGGGTTTGACAATAGTTCTTAAAAAATGAAAAAACATTAACAACTAGGAGAACAATTTAGAAAATTGAATATGCCAGGAAATTAAATGATAGTGGGGAAATTTTTATATCATTTTTTAATAATGACTTTAAATCATGTACAGTGATACTTTAGTTTGGAAATGCCTGCCAAATATTTAGGTGTAAAGTGTCAGTATATGTATATATCTAAATTTAAAAGTTTAGCACAAAAGGCTGCCATAACAGTGGAGATATTTTTAAAAATCTAACAATATTTTTTTCTATCTTCTGCACCCCTAGTGGATTATGTGAGGACATAATCAGACCTACTGATTATGTACTATCATAATTCATTTAGTTAATGTTTATATTCAATACTAGGATACTACTCAGTGGCAAATTCTGTATTCTTTCATTAAGAATCTTACTAAAATTTTCACTATTTGATAAAGAGATGAGACATGGAAAATTCTCAATTATCTGATCATTTATTTTTTATGTTTTTCTTTTTATATTGGACAATATGTCTTCCGAATCCCAAATCTACCAGCAAAAATTGTCTCTATTCTAATTTCATGAAACTATGACACTCCCAATTCCTTCATCACTATAGGATTATTACTTTGTCATGACAAAATTAATGTGCTCCGCCTATATGTAACTAGGCATTTGTGTCTGGATCACTCTCTGAAGTTCTGAAGGCAGAAGATATGTCTATTAATCTGTGCCTTTCTGCTTCTTAGTTTATTACTTTGTAGGGCTAAAAAATATCCTTTCACTGAGGCTCTTGTGCCCAATACACCTTTTATTGTACTGCTTTTTAAAAGTTCCATATTTTAGTCAAAATATGAGGGTATTTTGGCAGTTGCATAAATATTTCATAATGTGAATGAGCACAATAGGATTAGATAAATCCAACCTTTCACCACCAATGCTCAGTACCTGCCTGGGCAGGTTCCAGGATGTCAGGCACAAGGTAAGCGGCGGGTCACAGCTCAGGAAGGAACAATGTAGCAAGCCACGTGAAGTCCAGGGCAGAAACAGGTGGAAGCCAAACTAAATCTTGTGACTTTGCTTGTCCCAGTGACTTTGTTATCCCAGAGACAGCAGTAGAAAACTGGGGACACTTTGAGGCCCTGAACTCAAAACCACATGAGACAAAAAGATAATGTGCAGAAACAAACGGGTCCTCACAGCCCACAGACCTAATTGAAAAGAAAGTCTTAGGCACCACATTTAACAGCTTCCTACTATACCACCTCAGCCTCCCACTCACCACTAGAACAACACAAGAGAAAGGGAAAATGGAAAAAGAAGGCAAGAGAAGTTTGTCAAAATTCAAAACTACTGGATTTTTGCAAAACAATATAGAAAAAAGGCAGGACATAGCAAGGCCTCTGCATGCCTGGCACATGGACGTTCCCACCCCACCTGCCATCCCCCAGTATCAGATGAGGCCAGCAGGTCTCCAGGATACCTCACTCAAGGTGAGTATGACAGAGTTTTTCATGGAATTTATAAGCTTAAATGAGTGCTTTAGTGACGGGAGAGAGGCGTCTTCATCCCTGTTTCCAACTTATCCTTGCCTCCATCTTGAAACACTTTCAATCCATAGGCATGAAAACATTACATTATTTTGTGCTTTTTTTGAAAAATATCTTCTTTTTATTACTTACTTTTCTCAGAAGCTTATGATTTCTCAGCTGGGTTTTCTCTTTATTTTCTTTTACTTAACCTTAAAATCATGCATTTCACAAAACAGAAATAGTTTCTTAGAAGCATAAGGCAACCACTTGCACAAATCATATTTTGGACAGATTTTATACACTAAAAAACATCACAGATGTATTTTGGGAAAGCAGCAATGCAGCAAAATATCTACTAAGTAGTTTACATGATTATTCCAGAAAATTGAGACCTGGAAAGAAGCAAAGACCTAAGTCTCACATAGAACTTTATGCAAAGTTACTACTGCCTAAATGTTAACTCAGGCTGGTCTGAACAGGCAACCAGAATAGACCCTTCCCAGTGCCAAAGCATTCTCCCAAAGCTCTCTCCAATTGGCCATCTCCGCAGAATCAACAGTCACTTGGGGTGCAAGTGCCCATGCACATTAAATGAATTATATGACAGGTAATCTGCAAGTGAGAACATGGGAAGGACATACTTACTATGGCAAATCTACTTTGTGGTTTTAAAAATCATGATGATGGGCCAGAGGGTTAGCTCAGTGGTTCCGGCGCCTGCCTCGCAAGCGCAAGGTCCTGAGTTCGATCCCCGGTAACCACATATAATGCTGGGCGTGGAGACACGCCCACCAACAATCAACACCACATACTACAATGTCGGACGTGATGGCTTACGCCTGTAATCCCAGCACTCGGGAGGCAGACAGGAGGATTGCTGAGTTTGCGGCGGGTTGCCTGGGCATTATAGTGAGCTCAGGGCCAGCCTGAACTACAAAGCGAGACCCTGTCTCAAAAAAGAAAGCAAAAAAAAAAAAAAATCATGATGATAAGAACAAGATTTTAATTAAATATTAAACTTGTTTTTAAACCAGCTGTTTGCATTTAACACTCATTTACTCAATAGAAGTACTTGACTGTAGTTTAGAATTCACTGCCTTTTTAACATTCAGATAGAAGTTCTTCTTTATTAACATGGCTCATTAATTACTAGTTGTTATAAAATCAGAACTTTACCTAGTATTCAGTGATTATAAAGTGCTTTCAGGTACAGCCTCTATTTGGATTTTAGAAAATTTATTTGAGACAAAACTGTTACTGTTACATTCTTCCTCCACTGTACAGATGGAGTAAGTAAATATAACCCAAATCATCTTAGAGTCCTTTTGATGGAAGGACCTCCAGGCCTCACTCTTCACATGTACATAGAGATACATCCAGAAGCATCCAAAAGTGCTTAGATCCTTAGGAGACTACATTTCAATGGTGAAAAAACATACATATCAGCTGCTCTATGCTCAGTTGTCCATCCTTAAAAGCTAGAGAAGTAGAGAAGAAAAAGAGGTGAATTATTTAACTTTTGTGATACATGTACCTATGCTGATTTAGTAAAGAAAGAACTCTTCATGTTACTTAGCAGGTGAAAAGTAATCTTCTATCTGGTATCCTTGAAAACGATTCCCGCTTTTTGTATGGAAATAGATACTTAGCTATCTCCTGGGAGCAAATTTGCTTTATCCTTTTTTAGTGAAAACTTAGGAAAGACATATAAAATTTCAGAGTCCTGAATCTTCTAGTGCACAGCCATATCCACAGTGGACTAGCTAGGCTCTATGTGTAAACACCGAGGAGACAAAGGAAAAGAGCAGGAAGGAGAGATCTGTGAACAGGGCCATGCACTTAACAGCATACACGCCTGAGCTTCTCTCTTATTAAGAAAATTATAATTCCAACTTTACCGAAGGGGGATCATGTTGTTTCATTGTCTCCCATGATGCTCTCAATAGCAAAATTCTCAAAGAAACTGAAGTATGTATCAAATTGGTTGAATAATTCATTTCTACAAATTTTGCAAAAATAAAAGCTTCTCTGTTAAAAACAGCACAGATTAAAGGGAGCATTGTTTGCTCTAAAAGCTCTATCTGGCACCTTTCAGAGTGTCTGAACCCACTGGAATGAAGAAAACATGTTTTCCTTTCTGGAGAGGCCACTCCAAACCTGCACACTGACAACTGGACACAGAACCCAACATTCTGTTTCTTATTTATCTTTAAAAACTCATGTGAATCCTTTAGAGAAAAGGAGTGTTTTAAGCAGGAGAACTTTGCTTTTATTCATAATAGTATATATTAATAGTATATAATGTAGAAGGCTTCTAGGGAGAATCAGAAATTTGAAAAAATCACTGCTATACAGTTTAACCATAACCAAATGGCACACCTGGAGGGCACCCAATTAAGAACAACCAGAAGACACTGTTCCTATCAGATCAGTTTGCGTGAATACATTGTGGAGCTTCTTGAAGGAACCAGCCTCAGAGAGGCCCAGAGCCTGGAGCAAAACAACCCCCAGAAGTGTGAGCTGCTTTACAGCTGGGGAGACTGGCTTGTGCATGGCACAGCACTGGAGACTGACAAACCTGTCCAGTCACAAGAATTCAGCGAAGCAGCCACAAAGAAGAGCCCTTGTGACAGCCTCACAAGGGGATGCAGCAAAAATCAAGGTTTGCTGCTGGTGAGCCATCATAATTGCTGAGCTAACATTTTAAAAGAAGAGGCACTGGGAAATAATTCCCAATTCAGGAAGTTCTTCCGGACTAATTCATTCGCTGGATCTTTACGTAGGGAGCAGTGAGACACTAATAAACCAAAGCACCAAAGGAGCAGAGCCCAGTTATCAAGACTTGAGCTATTTAACAGATGAAAATGAAGGCGGGGTTGATGGAGAAAAACACCTGGAAGCACAACACTTTGGAAGGCTAAGGCAGGAGGATTTATTCCACTCTAGGCTGCACATCTAAGCCACTGGGTGAACTGTTTCAAAATTTAAAAATATAAAAAGGGCGAGGGATGTAGTTCAGCATAAAGCTGATTCAATCTCAGGACTCTCTTCTTTCCAAAATGAATTTATACTACAGGGCAAATGACCTATAACACAGCTACGGTGCTTGAACAGTCAGGCCCTACAAATAAGTCAAAGCAGTGATAGACAAAGCCCGACAGAACCGCAACCCCGGGCATTCAGTTACATTCCTGACTAGAGGAAGGTAATCTCCAGCACTCCTACTACTTTCCAATGGTAAACATTTTCTAAGTTTTTATACTTTCTAAATCAACACTCCCTTTGCCACTGCCTCCTTTCTGTCCAAAGTTGAACACGCTCGGCTTTGTGTTTTTACGAGGTGCACTGAAAACCGCAGTGAAGGCTGCTGCTGAGCACACTCAGTGGAAAGGCAGGCTTGCAAGCATGCGACTTCTGGCTTCTCTCCCAAATCCCAGGGATTAGAGCGAGTGAAGCTGTGCAGATGGCCAGGACAGTGCAACTCGAGACCCTCTGGAAAGACCTTTTCCAGAGCTGCTTTAGAAAGTAGCAAGAATGATGGGACAAGTGTATTCAAAGTGAAGGCAGGAAAAGTATTTTGAGTAGGATGAATGGCAAAGTGACTTTTACTGTAATATCTTTCTTAAATTTAAACATTTGTTGTGGTTTTCGGTCTCAGCCCGTGTGTCCATCCTGAGTGGGCGCGGTGGACAGAGGGGGATTTTTCTGATCTTTCCGCTCCTCCTTATTCACCACAATGTTGTCCTGTCTCCTCCCTGCTATTTCTCCCCTTGCCACCCTCTTTCATGCCTGTGTCACCAAATAAATCACTCTGGCATGATGACAACAATATGACATTCCTAATAGTGATGTTCAGTCTCTATCCAGAGCCTTTCCTTATTTTTTGACTTTTACAGTTTACTCTTCTTATTTTTTGTTTTGTTTGTTTTATTTTCTGCCATCTGCCTCTTCTTTAGGTATCTAGCTGGACTGCTGAAATTCTCTTCGAATTCAATATCCCCAATGCAATATAGCATAATCCACCTGTGTACCAGATTTTGTACTTGTAATTAACTAGGTATATGCTGTCACATCTCCACTGCCATCTTTTCCTTTCATTACAATTTCTTTGGATCCCAAGTGCTGAAATTTTTCCCACAGTAGCCCACAAAAACTATTTCTTTTCACTGCCTCTAGCTCTACGCACTATCATCTTTACATTGCCCATTGCAGGAGCCTGTTAACTACTTTTTGTACATCCACTCTTGGGTCCTCCAGTCCCTTATCCACATGGCTCTTTTGTCCCTGATCAATCTAATCACACTATGCCCGTGTTTAAAAACTTCAATCACCCCCCATAGCTTTAAGGACAAAAACCTCACTGCTGTCAAATGCTCTGGTATCATGGAGTGTGATTCCTCTTCCTTCTCTTTATTCCAGACCAACTGGTCAACTTTCAATTTCTTAAATAAACAATGCTCCCTCATGCCTTGGAACTCTTGAACATGCTCTTCATCTTTCTGTAATGCATTTTCCAAATCCTGTCTCTGTTGAGATAAATATCACCCACTCATTTTTCCAGGACTTGTTCAAATATCATTGCCTTTGGAAAGTTTTCTGGACACTATTTGCCTGGATTTTAATTCTTATGTTCTTAATGTCTGTGTGTTCCTTTGAGGGAGAATATATCTTTATATTTGACTGTTTCCTACCCATCGTAAATGCTCTATCCCAATGCTAATTAGGAATTAATTCCATGAGATAAGGATCATGTTTGTTTAATTTCTATTTCATTATAAATACTATAAGTTGTTAAAAATAGATATTCTTAAGGAATAAGTGTAAATGAATAACAGATGAATGCCTAAGGAGACACAAATGATGCAGATTTGGGGGTATACCAAAAGATTAAGATGCATTTATTTAGGTACACTTAGAAAAGCAACATTGTTTCCAAAACACACAGTGGTCTCCTTATAAAAACAAGGCATGGACTGGTGATTTAGCTCAGTGGTTCCAGCGCCTGCCTCCTAGCAATTGCAATGTCCATGATTCAATCCCTGGTAAACACATACAAAATAGTGGGCTTGGTGATTCATGCCCACAGCATTAGTACCACATACCACAGTGCTGGGCATAGTGTAGTGGCTCACTCCTGTAATCCCAGCACTTGGGAGGCAGAGGCAGGAGGATTGCTGAGTTGGAGGCTTGCCTAGACTACACAGTGAGCTCAGGGCCAGCCTGAACCTCAGAGTGAGACCCTGAAAAAAAAAGGCACACTTGAAATATTAAAGTGTCCTCAACACTCACACAATCATATCTTTGTGAATTAATCAGTAAGTTGGATTCTTCTGTTTTCTGAACTCCAAATGTATGTGTATATTACGCACACACACACACACACACACACACACACCCCACAATAAATTCATCAAAATGCTCCGATTCTAAACAAAAGAAAATTGAATCATTATATTTAGGCTGCAATATTTTGTCATCTGTCTGTCTTTGCCTATTTTGTGCTCCATAATAGGATACCTGAATATGGGTGAAGATAAACAGGAAATCCTTTCTTACAGTTCTAGAAACTGGGGAATTCAAGGTCAAGATCCACATCTGTGGAGGTCTCCTTGCTGTGTCACCTTTGACAATGCAGCAGGACAAGAAAGCAGGAAAGCAAGAGTTAGGAGTTGGGAGAAATAGAACCTTCTATCACTCCTTTTTCCATGATAATTACCTCACCACGGAGGTGACAACCTGAAGCCACCACCTCTTAAAGACCACATCTCTCAACACTATTTCATTGGGTCTAATTAATCAACATGTGAACTTAGGGGGAGACATTCCAATCACAGCACTCCCCAGGTTCTTCATACTACATTTTAAAATTAGGATACATCCAACGCATTAATTTAAAGTATAGACTTTTTAAAACTTTATACTGACTCAAAACTGAACTTACTAGTTTTCTAAAATCTATTCGGTATTTTTACTGGAACAGTTGTCCTGTTGCTCTTGCCTCTCTCAAAAGTAAAATAATTAAGATAAAATGTTAGAAAATAACAAGATTTGCAATAAATGTAGTGAATGTTTACATCAAAAATTATTACAGTCATATTGCCATTAATACCGCACAATGCACTCCTCTTCAATTCAAACACACCAAAATCATTCTTGCTCCTTTCTGAGGATGTTCCGGAAAAACGCGTTGTGGGTCTCTTTATTTGTAGTTTTTTTTGGCTGCCTCCATGTCCCGAATCTTTTAGTGAAGATCTAAAAGCCATGTGGTGCCAGAACAGGTGATAAAGTAAATAAGAACACACGGTACCACTTTGAGCAGCGTGCTTCTCTGCAGGTGAGCCCTGGCGGCTGCACCTGCCATGTTTCTGATCATAGCTCCTGAAGACACTCACGAAGGAGGTCCTCTAGAACTGCTTCCGAAAAGAGAAATAGTGTTTGAAGTGATCAGAAGTTATTTGGGGAAGGCTTAATGGGAATATGTCTTGCATTGTGATAAATTTTTAAATTTAAATATTCACCATATATTTTGATCACACTGGGTAGGTCTGAAATATATTCTTAAAATCTTCAGTTTGCTGAGTTCTTAAATCTTCTGTTTCCTATGAAAATACGTTGTTGCCATTCAACCTTTAAATGACATTAAGATTCCACAGAAACTTCTCATAGATACTTACTTTCAGAAGAGTAGTGCCAAGAAGGAAACAACGTGAAAAGCAGGGAAAAGTTATATCTGCCTCAGTGCAGGCACTGTGACTCTCAGTTATTTGGTGAAAAAGTTGAGTATATAAACATTTTGGACTGAAAAAAATCAAGATTCCTTTGGAGATGATTAGTAATTCGTGAGCATCTTAATATAACTAAGTAAATTAAGCTGTTGAAAGAAGATATTCAGAAAGAATATCTTAAAACTAACATTATAATCAGTCAAGTGACATATTTTACTTTACAATAGTAGGATATTTTTTCAAGAAATAACTTAATGTACCATTATTTAAGAGAAAAACACATCTTTCATTGAATTATTTGCCTAGAAAAACAGGTAAATATTTTGATGCTAACAAAGATCTAATAGATAAATTGTTAATATGGCTCTTGGGAGGCAAACTGGAAGATTCAGAAAATATACAGGTTCCTTCCTTTGGAGACAAATTGCAGTTTGTTGTATTTTCTCATCCCATAGTGCCAGAGAAATGCTACTAAAAATCACTGGTAAAAGAAGCAATAATTATTTGATTTTTGTCAGTAGTCATTGAACTTTCCTCATGAAAAATTAATTTAACATTTTTAAGAAAGATCATTCTTATTAAAGATTTTTTAAAATATGTAGCATTAATGTCACATGAATAGATGGATTTCTTAAATATTGCAATGTTTATTTCCCTTGCTATCCACTAACTTGATTGTGATTATTGGTTATCTACCTTAAGAACAACATCTAACAACCCTAGTCATACCGGTGCCTTTTGTATTTATATTCTTCTACTTACTCCACCCAGAGTAAAAGTCAGGCACTGGCTAATATTAAGTACATTAATGTGATATTCATTTAAGTAGTCGAACACACATATTAATATTGATTAAGTGTGTTACCAAGCTTAAAGCCTCAGTATTTAAACCTTGCTCAGAATATGGAAGTGGTTGCATTTTCAAAGACTGTCCCTCTGCCAATCTAAACACCAAGAAATATGTTTTAATGCCCTCAACATCTGGTTAGTGACCTTCTCTCCTCTTTCTGGGAATGAGAGTCTTATGAAAAGCAATCTCCAAACTCTACTAAAACTTCTAATAACCTTTCAGGTAATTGATTGCCAGTTTAAAGCATTTTACTTCTTAGACCTAATTCTACTTTGTTAGTGTTAGGGATAATAATAGCATTTTTTATTCCCTGTCCTCAATCAAGCTATGCTAGACAAGCTAAGTACTTTTTTAAAAATTGAATTCTTCATTGGTAATTTTTATATACAGCTCACAATCATACTCAACAGTGGGGAATTTGTACCAGTACATGACATGAGTTAACATGACCCAACATATGTGTCTACCCCTACATATGTGTTTTCTTTTTCTTTTCAAATCATATTTGTTCTTTCCCCTTATTACTTTCCCTTACCACCTTCCCTTTTAATATTTCCTAGTTCACAAAATCTATCATACATTCTAGATCTCATTTGCATCTACAGGTTCTCCTACCAGAGAAAAGACATGGTATTTACATAATTGTGACCTGTTTATTTCACATATTAGTGTTTCCTCTAGGTGTGTCCGTTTATGCATAAATTGCTCAAACTTGTCATTCTTTATGGAAGAGTAATACTCCATTTATATATTTTTAAAAACCACACATCTTCTTTATCCAGTCTTCAGTTGATGAGCATCTGGGTTGTTTCCAAGAGTGGGCTTTCACAAACTGAGCTGCTATGAACATGGGTGCAAATATGTCTTTATGACATGATTCTTTTAATTCTTTTCAGTATATTCCTAGCCAAATTTAGAAGTTTAGCTGGACATAAGGTCAATGCTCAATAATCAACAGCCTTTGTATACACAAACAACAGACTCACTAAAAGAGAAATTGGGGAGTCAATCCCTTTCACAATAACACCCAAAGGAATGAAATAACTAGGAATCAATCTAACAAAGGAGGTGAAAGACCTCTACTCTGAAAACTATAACACTCTGAAAAAGGAGATTGAAAAGCATATCAGAAAATGGAAAGACATCCCTTATTCCTGGATAGGAAAAGCTAATATTGTCAAAATGGCTATACTCCCACAACTACTATACAGATTCAAAGCAATTCCAATTGAAATCCCAACAACATACTTCACAGAGCTAGAGAAAATAATACAAAAATTCATCTGGAATTACAAGAGACCTAGAATATCAAAACCAGTTCTAAGCAATAAGGACATGGTAGGGGATATTATGATCCCCAACTTAAAGCTATACTATAAAGCCACTGTGATAAAAACTGCATAGTACTTGCAAAGTAACAAACCTGAGGACCAGTGGAATAGACTAGAAGATCCAGAAACAACTCCAGATACAATAAGCCACCTTATTTTTGACAAAGGAACCAAATATCGCCAATGGAGGAAAGACAGCCTCTTTAACAAATAATGCTGGAAAAACTGAGCTTTAACCTGCCAAAACTAAAGCTAGACCTATCTCTTCCACTGTGTACTAAACTAAAATCACAATGGATTAGAGACTTAAACATTAAAACAGAAAGAATAAACCTACTGCAAAACAGATTAGGTAGAGCTCTTGGAAACATTGGCTTAGGGAGGGACTTTATGAACAAAACCTCTATAGCATGAGAAGTAGCAGAAAGAATCAACAAATGGGATCTCATACTACTAAAAAGCTTCTGCACAGCAAAAGAAACCACTGGCACCACTAAAAGAACCAACAACATGGGAAAAAATCTCTACTAGCTGTTTCTCAGACAAAGAGCTACTATCTAGAATATATAAAAAACTTTAAAAAGTCATTCACCCCCCAATTTAATGACCCAATTCAAAAATGAGCATCTGAAATGAACAGACATTTCTCAGTGACAGAAGTCAAAGCAGTCAAGAAGCATATGAAGAAATGTTGAACATCACTGGTCATTTGGGAGATGCAGATGAAAACAACACTGAGATTTCATCTCACTCTACAAAGAATGGCTGCTGTTGCAAAATTAACCGAAATAAATGTTGGTGAGGCTACAGGGAGAAAGGAACCCTTTTCTACAGTTGATGAGATTGTAGACTTGTACAACAATATGGGGATCAGTGTGGAGATTCCTCAGAAAACTAAGATTAGAGTTCCCATTTGACACTGCTATTCCCCTGTTAGGAATATACTTGAAGAAATTAAATAATTTTTAAGAAATAAAAATGTAAAGAATTCAAGGTTTCCAAATTAAACTTGCTGGATTATAATTTTGTGAAAAAATTATACAGTTTTAAAATGCATATTTTAATACGATGTGAGAGTCCCTAGGAATAGAGCAGATTCAAGTATCATCTGTTACAATTTCTACCAATGATGGTGGTGTTGACTGTTGCACAGTTTCAAAAGCTTCAATTGTTCTACACAAAAGTTGGGTTTTATTTTTCCTAATAAGAAATGTGGTAAAGAAAATCAAAACAAGTAAATGATTTTGTGTTGGTACACATAAAAATTAGAAAAAAGAAATAAGCAATAGTGAAGTAAATGAAGGGGACCAAAAGATACACATGAAGCCTAGTTTATCTTGCAACGTTAATATAAACATACCCCCACATTCCAACTACTCTGTTGTCAAAATCCTTTGAAAAATACCGGTGGTGATAAGAGGGGAAAAGTGTGGCAAAATTTTAGAGCTAGAAATGTGTTTAAGGTATAATCTTTTCCAAAGGTAACCATTTCAGGAGACCTATCAAAATTGTTAAGGTCACATGTTAACTCGAGGCAAATCAACATGTAGAACCTACATCTCTATCTCATTCCATTACTGCATCTACCTCCTGCACACCAAGTGTACATTATTCACCAACCTCAATTGTGGTTGATATCCCTTTGCTTCAGTTTATGATTTTCCTTTATTTATAGAAAAAGGAACTCAAGATAGATGACAGGCAGATACAGTTTGTAATATTTTCATCTTTTATGGCATACTTGTATTAATAAAATTATTAATTATAACACTAACACATTAACCAAATGTTTCCTTGATCATCAATATCACTTTGTCAACCTGTAAACAAATGTTTAACATTATCACAATGGCACATTTTCACTACCAGTCCATGAATAAACTACTAATTTATCCCCTGTTTTTGTTGGCATTTACAGTATACTACTTGGACAAGGAATTATTGCCCCTATCAAAGAACCTGTATCTTACAATAACCTGTATCTTGCCTACCCCATCTCCTCACTTGCCTACAACTGAACTAACCATCTTGACATTCAAGATGATAATTCCCTTCCTCTCTGTTTAATATTGAAACCTAGGGGATCTACACTGAAAAATGTGATAGGAGGTGAGCTTGTTGTTGCCTGATCATTGAGTGTGCTCACCAAACCTAGAAGCTATATCCTGTTGCACACCTGTGCTGTGCGGAACTGCATTGCTTCTCACCAGCACACCTGCACAGCATGTTACTGTACCAAATGCAGTAAGCAGTTGTGACACCAATATAACTATCATGTATTGACACATCTAAATAAAATTAACAGTGAAAATATGCTAGAAAATACTAACCATGGTTCAGGCACATGGCACACTTATCATGATTAAAGCTTTCAGGACTGTGAGACAGAAATGAATGATGAGACCATGTGAAGGCTCTCCACACTGCACATGTGTGCAGTGTATTACACCACACAGGTTTGTATGACCACATTATGATGCTCATACAAAAAAATCACTTTGCCTTCTTCAGAAAAAATGACTTGTGGTTAGCCTTTGCAATCACATATTAAAAGGAAGGCCAAAAAAAAAAGAGATAAACTTTAGAGTCATGATAAAAGTTAGTTCACAGACAGTACTTTATACTTCTCCAGACTTAAACACCATAAACTATGCCACATTTACAAATTTTTTTCAATAATAAATTCAACTTAGATTACTATAAATTTTACTTCATAAACATTTTAACTCTGTTAGCTTTTTGCTCTTTATATTAATGTTTACATTAACACAAAGACAATTACAAAATAATTTCTATTATATCCATATTCTCCAGATTTTTGCTTAAAATTTCACGTGGTTTTGGCTAAAAAATAAGAAACACACCCACACACCTAGCCCCACACATTGTCAGGCTGTCCAACATCCCTCTCCTCTACCTCCTCACCTACCCACTGAAGACTTCCAGGGACAGTGACATGCACAAGGTAGTCACTTCCCCTGAGGAGATGCCTTTTTCTGGATCCCTTGTAGAAACCACTTTCATTTATTTAAACAAGTGTCACTCTGTGAAGAAAGATGCCCATCAAAGTTTGCCTGGTTCATTTCTTTCTCATTGTTGATTTTCTCTTCAGCACATAATGCACCAAGAACATTCCTCTCTATGAATGAAAACTTTCCATATCAGGGATTGATGTCTTTGAACCTTCGAAGAAGTTTGTTGAGGTTGGCAAAGCTTGTGCTAAACTCACATTGTGGCTTAGAACTGGAAGGTACCTCCAAAGCTTCATGCATTCAAAGGTGGGTTTTCCAAGATGACTAGATCATGGAAGACGAAGTCCATAAGTGAAGTGGTTCACGGATGAGTTCAAATTAAACGTGCTCTTAGGAGGTGAGGTCTGTTTAGAAGAGATGTGTCCCTGGTTTGCCTATTAAAGATGGATCTTTCTGCCCTGCTCCATCTGCACCCTGGGTGCCATGAGGTCAGCAGCTCCCCTCCCTGCGCCCTTGTACCATGTTCCCATTTCTGCCAGATGACCACAAACTGAACCACCTGACACAGAGCCAAATTAAACCTCTCTTCCTTTAAGTCAAGTATCATGAAAGTCAGGTGTTGTATCCCAATAACTGGAAAGTAGACTAACACAATATTCACTGTGAAGTGTCTTAGGCATTCTTGTTTTTCCTTCGTAAGTTCCCTTTCTCTTTCATCTCCTTCAGTTATGTGTCCACTGGGCCATATGAATGTTTTAGTCCCATTGTACACTCATGCAGCCATCACTATATGCTATTTATTCTTGACCAAAGCAACCTTATGGGATAGGTAGTTGACTTTATTATTTCTATTTACATATGTCTTTCTAAAATGTATTTATGGATGACATATATATGCATACATATTCATGTTACTTTTAGTTTTATATAATATTGTAAGACTCACCTATTAAGCTATGTTACTATAATCAATTCATTTTAAAAGACATACAGTAAGCCGAGCGTGATGGCTCACGCCTGTAATCCCAGCACTCGGGAGGCAGAGGCAGGAGGATTGCTGAGTTCAAAGCTTGCCTGGTCTACATAGCGAGCTCAGGGCCAGCCTGAACTACAAAGCGAGACCCTGTCTCAAAAAAAAAAAAAAAAAAAGACATACAGTATTCATTATAAATACATACAGGTATTTATAACTGTCCTGTTTGCTGAGATCAACTGCCTTTCATATTATAGTCTAACCTTTCAAATGTGTAATTGTACCAGGAGTAAAGATATTAAACTTTACAAAATAATACACTATATTCCCACTTTAATCATGACAGAAGTTCTGTAGGCTCTTTTGCTTTCTAATTCTTGTACACTTTTTGAATTTACTAATTTCCTCTTAAGATATAAAATAATGATTCTTTATGATTCTGCTTTCCATTTCCCTAATTGATAATGGCATGGAACTTCTTTCCATATGTTTACTTATAATATTTTCATTTCACTGAAAATGTCTGTTACCTAGTTTTCTGTTCAACATTTGTATTTTTCCTATTCATTTACAGGAACTTTAAAAAACAGGTTCTTGATACCAATGGTGTAATAGCTGTGTGTGTTAAGAATATCCTAACCCCGGAGGGTTAGCTCAGTGGTTCCGGTGCCTGCCTCGCAAACGCAAGGACCTGAGTTCGATCCGCGGTAACCACATATAATGCTGGGCGTGGAGACACGCCCACCAGCAATTCAATACCACATACCACAGTGCCGGGCGTGGTGGTTCACGCCTGTAATCCCAGCACTCAGGAGGCAGAGACAGGAGGATTGCTGAGTTCGCGGTGGCTTGCCTGGGCACCATAGTGAGTTTAGGGCCAGACTGAACTACAAAGCGAGACCCTGTCTCCAAAAAAGCAAAAAAAAAAAAAAAAAAAAAAGAATATCCTTTCTCATTTTCTAGCATGTTTTCTCATTATTATGATGTCTTTTGCTGGAAACAAACAATCTTTTATTTAAGGAAGGTACATTTCATACCTTCCAGTTTTGTCTGCAGCTGTTGTAGTGTTCCTCCGCCCATACCTCGGTGAAACATAGGAAACCAGGCTGCATCCCGGAGACACAATAGCTACAAACCATGACAGCCGCCAAAGAAAGGGAGGCATCTGGCTTCACACTGTTAACAGCTTTACATGTAAAAACCTTTAAACAGCAACCATATGCATTCTTGTACACAAGTGAGCAACTGTCACCATTTAACCACAGGACCCCACACACCTAATTGAGCGCCTGACACCTTTTTCTACTTGTGCAGCTTCTAACAGGCAGTTTAATAAGATGTGCTTCAGAGATCCTACAAATTAGAACTAAAATTCCTCCCAGTAAGACATACACAGTTTTTTTATAGACAACATTTTTCAGAAAAGTTTTGCTTAAATGACTCCATGACTCTCCACTTATGTAAGGAAATGCATTTTTACAACTCTCTGCTCTTGGTTAAGTGTTAAAAAATGACACTTTCAGAAATGCGTTTCTTTTCCTTTTTTTCATGAGAATGAAGCTGCTGTGAAAAAGATGACATTTTAAGGATGGTTGGGGAAGAATGAGACACTTATCCATAAATTGCAAGTCAAGGAGTTTAAATGACTTCAATAACATCATTATTAGTGCAAAGCATTCACCTTGTACGTGATCCCGTATACTTTATTTATGTTCTCTTCTAACATTGATCCTTCTTCACCCATTACTCCAAGTCCTGGAAATGAATATTTCAAGTCCCTAAAATGTCTGATGTGAGATGGAGACTGCAATAAATGACTCACTGAGTCACCAGTCAGAAGTATCAAATTTATAGCTACTTGAAGAGTTGTTGGGCTTATTTTTCTTTAAGGTAAAGAGTTTACCTTATTTCTCCAGAAAATAATCCTGTTCGAGAGTTTTTGCAGCATAATTGTGAATCATTTTATTTTGTTTTAAAGGTGGTATTATCTTAAGCAAGATAAAGGAAACAGATTGAAAAATTGTGTGGTGTTTTACTAAAATACCCCTTCCCCAATCTATGGTTTAAGATCCCTGTTAGGCACATCCAGCCATAATGTTGTCATTGACATGCCATTCATTCTGATGAGAACTCAAGCATCAGTATCTATGAAAAAAACAAATAAACAAACAAACCCTTTCTACCTTAACAATGTATTGGTTCATTTAAGGATTATTTACAAAGTGACTGTTTTATCTAGGACACTTTGTTAGGCAGTGTAGTTCAAACTTAATTATTTAATTAATCTTAATTATAGAAAAAACGCTATAAATACCTCTTTTGATATCAACTAAAAGTTTACAGAAATACCATAAGCAAGTTGATTAACACAGCGGTGTACTGAGCTGGCGAACACCGGCCTCCAGCTGATGGAGGCCAGCTGGACACTCCTCAGAGGGCCCGGCTATCTGTGGTTGAATGTCAACGTCAGACAAGATCATACTGTGCCCGTAATGCATGGAGATGAAAGGCAGGTGTGAAGCTCCATCAAAATCGTCATCCAAGCTAGGGAAATAGCCAAAGATACCATATCCTGGACAGTGCGGGTGAGCACTGCTCTTCTGCCAACTACTCTTTAGCCTGACCAGATTTGAGTCTTTAAAACACCCAGTCAGAGGGTCACTCATACTTCTTGACAATATCCAGGCAAATGCTTACTTTAAAAACTCGACCCTAAGTTTGCTGACACAAACTCATATCCTACACTTAATTTTCAACATTTTTTTATTCTATGCACATTGATTTTCCTTCAAATGAGTAACAAGTACAAGGACTTGCAGGGGTGTTTCTGGTAGTTTTTGACTCAAAACTATTGAAAATAGTGCTTCACAAAGGAGCTAATTCTGGACTTCCTCAAATCTAAGACACTGCAAATTCTAAGACTTGTTCCAATTTCACAGATGTCAGCATATTAAAAATGGATAGCTTACAATTGATGGAATACTGCATTTGATTATAACATTTGCTTCCTGGATTCAGGATTCTATTGACCAAAATATTAAACAAGACTTAAAGAAAATATTTTATTTTGAAGAAAAGTCCCTTCCTAACATAATAAAATATTTTCCATGGAAAATGAATCCATGACTCATAAAATCTAGAACCTCAGTGAACTTACTTGCTACTAAAGGATGAGTATATAATCATAGCAAACTCTAGCCCATAGGTCAGATCCGCCCACTTCTCATTCTTAAAATAAAGTCTTACTGGAAAATAATCACATCTATTCACTTAAATATGTTCATGACTGAGATCATATGGTCTCTCTCAGAGAAAAATTTTGTTGATGCCACTTTTGGACAGGCAGGGTAAAATTTAACCAATTACTTAAAATTAGGATATAAACATAATCTAGCTTCACACCCTTTATAAAAATGTTACTGTTGACATGCAAAACATAGCTCTAGCTCTCTACTTCTATGACTCGATTTCCTCATCTATGAAGCTAGTATCTCAGTACTAGCTTCATAAATGTATTGTATTAAGTGGAATAACATAGCCAAAGTGCTTAGAACAATACTGTGAATATAACAAATGTGTTTTCTGTCTTTCCTTTCACCTGTAATTTGTAACAAAACTAGTAGCACTTCAGATTTCTCAACATTAAAGTTCATTTCCTAAAGAAAGTTAGTGAGCATGATCCTAGCTAAATAATGGCAAAGTAAATCTAGATTCTACCCTTAGTCCCAACTGCTCTAAAACATTCTTTAAAAACCGAAATTTTAAAAAAAAGATTGTGTGAGAAGCAATGGCAATTATTCTGTTGAAAATAAGGAAACAATTAATAAAACTGATTAGAAGAAACAGCATACCAAGGAGCTTTTTTGGCATGTTCCACCTCGACGTTATGCACAGATGCAAATACAGTCAAGCTTTGAAACACCCACACACTGATGAGACAGGAGAAACCCAAATCACCAGCTATGCGCCACCTTCTGTAGAAACACCACAGTGGTAATTAGTCTTTTCTCAGACTGGGGTAGAATTTCTGTGTTTTCCATCCTTATTTCATAGTATCTCTTAAAAAAAAAAAACCCACAAGCTGAGGTAAACCCATTGGGCAATTATATTATATAATGGTCACATTGCAATCACTTCATTAGGAGGTAAAAATCACATTAAGCTGTTTTAAAACATATAAGACTTTTTTACAACTACTTTTAAGGTTACTGATTGAGATGATACCCTGTAGGAACTGGATGTGGCCTGCGTGTTTTTAGGATAAGGCGTTCAAATGAGACAGCGCAGAGGGAGCGGAAGGGAGAACAAATCCCGGCTCCACTGCTCACAGGAAGTACGGTGCCATCAAGACACCGGAGCTGTGTCTGCTTCTGCGTGACCTGTCTGTACCTGGAGCAGACGTGGGAGGAAGTTAGATCGTCAGCAGTGTCTCCGTGGCACATAGCACGGCCCTGTGTTCTTCTTTTGGCTCAGGGTATGCGAGCGGGAGCCATACTTATTTCTATTGCAACTCACAGTTTCATTAATTATATCCACTGTGAAATTCCAAAATCTTATATAAATTTAATTGGTATTATATATCTTTTCTCCCTCAACATGTGACATAGAAGAATGAGATGGTCTCTTCCT